>CAUYLG010058544.1:0-21823 GCA_963573385.1 Cacajao melanocephalus
AATCTCCGGTCTGGCTTCCCTCTTGAATCCCTTTTTCAATCAGTTAAATAGGCGACTCTGCCTTCCCGAAGCTCCAAAGCTCCAAACGTCGACCAAAAGCGGAGTCAGTCCCGTTTACTCTGCACCGAGAACCGCCGCGCCAGGGCGCTGGCAAAACCGCCACGCCGGCCACAAGAGTCGCGCTGGCGACCCGTGGGGCTCCTCCGCTGGGAATCTCCTCATCCGAAGGCAACAAAAATTCATCTGTAAGTGTGGGATCCTCTCGTTCTGTGCGCTTTCTCTGGGAGCTACAATCCTGAGCTGCTAGTAGTTCAGCCATCTTTGATCTCTCTCCAAGAATTCTGTTCTCTTCCCCCGTTTTTTCTTTCTTCTTTCTCAAAAAAAAAAAAAAAAGACACTTGGTAATTTCCCTGAACCAAAAGGAGGCTTGGTGGATGGAACACAGGGGAAGAGATTAACCTAGATCACTGAGATTCTAAAGATAGTATACTTTGCCTCATTTTACTCTTCCTGGTGGTCACCTGGTTTTACCTGAACCATCCTGTGATGAAGAGATTGCTGCACTTCCCTGTCCGTGAGGCAGAATGTTCAAGTCTTGAGCAACTCAGAATGTCATCCTGTCTCCTCCACTCATTTCTGATGGCAAAAAGTCTTGGAGCCATATATATTCAAATAATTCTTCCTTTGGATGACAGTTACTTACATATTTGGAGGTGGCTATCAACCTAATTCCATTCTTAATTTTCTCTTTTCTTTACTGAAACCTCAAGTGTTTCTTATATGGCATATACTGAGTCCTTTTGACTTTCTAGTTATCAGGAATGTTACATGTTCTCCATGTGTCAGTCTCCTCAACTCTAAAATGGGACTATTATATCTCCTATCACTCAGCTTTGTTGAGAAAATGTAATACTGAATTAATACATGTAAAATTCTTACTACCTGACACATAGTGCTCAATAAATGTTGGTTTTTAATAATATTACTGCTGTTATTATTACCTATAGGACTATTGCGACTAACATGTGATTACATTGGTAAAATCTGTATCAGAAAGTGTGGTGCAATTTAATTACTTAGTATTTGTAAATTTACTTCCCTTTTGGATCACAAAGAATCTAATGCATAGGTAGGCTTCATTACTCCTTTCAGTCCTGTAGGAGTTTATTTCTCGGTTTTCACATTTTATAGTTTGCTGCTACAACAGACCAGTTAGATTTCTTCGCTCTTTGTTAGCAATAGGTTTGTGCTATGCATATTTCTTTTTTAGACAAATATGACCTCTGACTTTAGAATGAATGACATCCAATTCTACTGTACATCAACTGCAGAAAAAAAATCAACAATCTGCTGCAATGTCTTGATAAATATGTCTTTCCATGGGGCCAGTCTTCCTGATTCTGGAATGTCTGAAGAATGTTCTTAAAGACAGTGGTGGACATCCTCCACACCCACCACTGGCCCAGCAGCAGGGCCTTGGGAATGAATGCCTGTCACAGTACAGATGCTCTGGATTTTCATTAGGCTCCACAGCTGCAGCATTTCAAGGAGTGCTTTCTCAGGATAAACATAATGGTGTGAACTTCCACACTGAAGAACAGACACATTTCTCTGACAATTTTTATAATGTAATTTTCTAGGCTACTTTTTCTTTTGCTTTTCCTCTATTAGTTTGGCTAACTGAATAATAACTGAAATTATGTGTATATATATGTGTATATATATACACAGACATACATATATAAATACATTTTTAAAAATATATAGCACGCTGAGAGCACACACACACACATACAGATACAATTAGTGGGAAAAAGCAACAACAAAAAAACAAAACATAGGTCATTTGTTTTGTCCACTCAATAACTCCCATGGCATGTGTACATGGTAGGAAGACAAGAAATCCAAGTGTTGAGCCAGTGATGTGTTAGTACCAGGTGTAAGAAGATCTTACATCATGGGAAACCACTAAGCATGTAATTGCATTATAAATGGCCTTCATACAAATGGGTCGTGGAAACTATTAGTATTTTTGTATGCCAGGAGAGTGGAGAATTGTATCATTCTTCATATTCTGAGAATAAAAATAATCTTCTTCCTTTTACTCTTTTCTGTACCAAAATAAAACATTTACTTTAATCATCATTTCATAATCATAAACCTACTCATAAAGAATAAGAAAAATGTGTTTTAAAATATTGATTACATTGAGGCATTTTACCAATGTTAATTAATATTGGCTTTAAGTTCCCAAAATATATATGACTAAAATTCTTTAATGCTTTAACATAATCCATTATTTTTCACAATTTTGTAAACATTATTAAATCCTAGAATTCAATGGAATCCTCCAAAGTACAAGTACTTTCAACTACCACCATCAATATTTTTGGACCACATATATTTTTCCCACTCTCTGTAAAACCTAGCTACATGATTGCAAAATAATGGATTAAATAAAAATGATAAATAGAATTTGAACTTTAGACAGACTGTCTCATTCCTTGTATTTTGTTGGATTTGGGGGATGTTAGCACTCAGTTTTACCTCTAACAAAGTGCTTTAAATTTACTGTCTTTCATATGCTGAAAATAACATGGGATCATTTTTTTAAAATTTATTTCATGGCCTTTTATCTCCTTTTCCTATTAAGAATTCCTAACTGATTTAGTGGTACACTGTAGATTCCTGCTGCCTTGGTCATCAGCACACTAGTTCCCCCTCCATCAATTACAGATGATCTCAGAGGCCTTAGTTGAAAACAAAGTGTGGTTTGATGGTGCTATATTCTAAGGGTACCCAGGATTGTTTTAAACATATATGATTAGATAAACAGACATGGAATTGACTATTTTGAAGATCTATAGAAACAAAAGACACAGCACACCATTCAGGGCCACATGTGGAAGCACCAGGGTCAGTTTGGAGGCAGAGAGAGCAAGGAGAAAATGTGAACAAGAGCTTCTACTGTGGTTTCTTCAGGAAGTAATGGATGAAACAGCATAAGCAGAGTTAGGATTTAATAGTTTGAATAATTTCAGCAGGCTCTGGGGCACAGAGGCTGTCCATAGTTATCTGGTACTTATCCCTGGGGTGTTCAGGGCAGGTGTATAGTGGTCTGACATGTAAGAGCCTATAAAAGAGGTGATTGTGATTGGGACTATGGGTTTTGGATTGATTGGTTTGTGTATGAAACATATTATCCCAGGGTAGTTGTTTGCTATCCCTAGAAATTTTCTAACCCTGGGAGGGGAGATCCCCCCAGGGTCAACAAGGCCCTAAGATGTGAAATCATAAGCATATAGAAAATAAAAATAAAATTTTCTAACCCTGGGAGGGCAGATCCCCCCAGGGTCAACAAGCCCCTAAGATGTGAAATCATAAGCATATAGAAAATAAAAGTCATTGCTAACACATCTCATGCCCATGGTGAGAGAGATACTGCAACTGTATGACTGGTTTGTGAGCTCCTCTAGGGAGAAATTGCCTTACCTGTCATTACATGTCCAGCCAGAGCACAGAACCTGCTTCATGGGAAATGATTAAAAAGATTTGATGTGTTCTGGGGCCTAGATTTTACTACTGGTAAGTTTTGCTTGCCTCTTGAAATGTATTAAATATACTTAGGAGAAAAACAAAAGGCCAAATTAGAACCCTTCTTTGTTTATCTAATAATAACACTAATCTGTAAAACTTTTTCTTTAGTGTACTTCAGATTCACTAAATCTCTACATATATTTCCAAATAATTGACAGGTGTGAATTTCAAATGGTACATAGGACTCAGTGTCTGAGCTCTTTGATGAGCCCTATCTACCTCCCCTGCCCTGCCTCACTTACTAAATCTATAAGCTTTTCCTTTCTAACATCTGTATGTATCTGTTTGTGCTCACTGCCACGGTGCTTAGGAGATCAAACATGTCTGTTACTACAATAGCAACCAATTATCGAAAAACTAGGTGGTATATATCCCACAGAGTTTATCAGAGTAAATAACTAAAACTGAGCTAAATTACTACCGCCAAAATGAGTGGAAGCAACAGACTTCTCTTTAAGGATAAGCAAATTCAAGTTGTTCTCGTTACTTAAAGATATTTTGGGAATAGTAGATTCAAAAGATTTTGTTAAGCATTGTTTCTTAACTTTATAGAAATTATATTATCCTTAAAAGAAACTGAATACACACAATTTGAGTTTATTTCATATTACTTTATCAAGTTATGCATTTGTAAATGCTGGCTCACATTTTTTAAAGCCCTTAGCAATTTTTTTAGTAATATGTTTTATTTTTTTTAAGAGGAAAATTACTTTAGTGAAAGTGAATGCCAATATTAGGACCTTAATAATGATTAAATATACCTCCTTTATGTGTCAAGGTTCAAGCAACCCTTGTCTTTTTCAAGAAGGAAACTAGAGTTTGAAGTTTGCTTTAGTAGGGGTTGTTTGGGTTTTGTTTTCTGATTATAGTGTCTTAAGTCTAGCTAGCTGGCATAAAAGTATATATTCTATATCAAATTTATTGACAAAGTAACTATTGAAATTGAAATTAGTGCTGCCGCGCCACCCCACCCCCACCCCCCCACCCCCCGCACCGCTCCATGAGTAATCTCCATTAGCTTTAGGAAGATTTGTGAATTTACATTTTAGAACTGGGAAAATCTACATGGCATGGTCAAAAACCTTGAAACCAAAGCAGTAGACTAGTCTTTATAGCCCCTCTCTGTCCTAACATACTGTGTTGTCTGTGACTGATCACTGAATCTCTGAATGGAAGTGGTCTGGACTCGATTATTTCTAAATCTTCTTTTTTAAAAAATGATTATATGTAGAAACATTAACATTAAGTATAAGATGAGATAAGGGCATACATGGACTGGGGATTTAAACTGACATCTACTGAGGTTAGAATTCCTCAGATGTCAATTTAAATTGACATCTACTGAGGTTAGAATCCATTGATTCCAGGAATTCTCAACCCATGAGTCAATATCACCTTAGGGTTAAATGATCCATCAGATTATTCCTTAACTCAGAGAACTGAATTATTATAAACTGCTACACAAACACCAGGGAAACATGATTACTGTATAAACACATATTAAGGGGGGAATAAAGCTAGTATTTTGAATAATAGATTTAACACATGAACAACTTTAGGCACATGCAAAAATGGTTTTGAAAATGAGCTCTATATACATGGTCACGCATTGGGAAGAAAATATTCCACAAATTTGATTTTGAAAATGGTGAAGTAAAAGTAGAATGAAAGCAGTTAACATTACTCTTCTATAGTAAACCTTTCAAAGAATCATCCAAGGCTTTAAATGTGGCTTAACCTTTCAATATATGGCCCCTGCTACTTACCTAATTTCTTGCCACTCTCTCCCTGTGCTTCCTCTGTCCCCACCAACATGCTAAGCACATCATCATGGGGGTCTTCTCTGAATCTTGGATTAGTTTATGTCTCCTATTACATTCTTCTTTAGTGGTATTCTATATTTCTTAACAGTCATAATTTCAGAGAAATGTTTAATGTCAATCTTCTTTGCTAAAATGTAAGCTCAAATAGTCATGATTGCTGCCAGGCTTTTTGAAAGGATATGGTCTCATGGCTTAGCACAGCATTTGCTACATGATTGCTCAAGTTATATGCTGAAATAAATACATTAATGGTTGTTTTTCAATTTTATCTAGGTATGCAGAGCACACAAACAGTACTTGATGATTTGTGAGTTAATGCTTAAGAAGGAAAAAACTTAAATTCTTATGAACTCCTTAGTCTCCTGAAATAGGGGATTGTAAACCTAGAGAAAAACAGGAGTGAGGGTGTGTGTGTGTGTGTGCGTGTGTGCATGTGTGTGTGTGTGTGTGTGTGATGCAAGACAGGGATGGAGGAGAAATAAGTAGAGAACAACCAAGATCCCTATGACATTGACAAATGGCTGACACAGAGAAAATAAAATCATATGCCATTTTTGTAGGCATATAAACTAAACTTGGTGAGTTATACAAACAGATACATAAAAGTTCAATTTACTAATAGATGAAGAAAACATAATTTCCTCATTTAATTTATGTTTTGTTTGCTGTTTACCTTGTATATTCTGTCTCTTGAAATATTGATGTGTCTCAGGTACAAGCACTATTTCTAATGTGATATCAAATAAAGAATTTTTTTCTTCAACTTCGTGCAAGGTGGGTTTATCTCTGGAATGTTTCTTCTACCAGAATCCTGACTGGTCACACTTACTTAATGACAGCTGCTGTCTGCAGGAAATGTCAAGGAGAATAGAAAATGGAGGCCAGTGATGTTGGAGAATAGGGAGCATGAGAGTGTGAGAAGGAGAGAAGGAACTGACTCTTTCCAAGTTACTCAAACCCCTAGCATGCATTCTCAGTACAGGCTGAATTGAAGATACAGTCAGAGCCAGTTGTCTGTGGATGTACACTACACATTACCCTGTCTATGCTTAGTCATTATGAGTCACCTATTTGTATTGTTCAAGCTCAGTACTCAGACTCAGAGTATATCTGCTTGGTACCAAATCACTCTGCATAAAGAGAAAAATCCATTTCATCATATCGGTTTCTTTTTCTATCTCAGTGATTCCCCAGAGCTTCTCCAGAACCAACTATATCCGAAATACAGATGATTATAAAAACATGGAATTTGAACTTTGTTACAAACTTTGTGAATCAGAATAACCAGGTATATGGTCTAGGTTAATGCATGTTATTAATCTCCCTAGACAATACTGGTCAGCAATAGGGCAAATAACTCTTGTAAACATAAAAGTAAAGTAGCGATATGATTTTCTAATAATTTTAGACCATTTATTGTTTTCAAGCCATACCTGAAAGTCAGAAATCCAATTTTCTAGAAGTTTATAGGACCAGAAATTGCCATCCTAGAAAAGCAATGAAGTGAAATGGAAAGAAAACAGGACAAGGTTTTGGAGAACCCGGGTTCAAGTCAGGTTTTGTTTTGTTACTAACTTTAGGCCAGAATTGACTATGGCAGTATTAATATTTGCAATATTCACCCACAAATGTGGTGATTTTATATGGTTCAGCCTAATGGCTCAACTCTCTGAGCATTGTTTTCTGTATTTTAAATGAGATAAGAATATTATCAGAAGGCTATTTTTAGGATTAAGTGAGCTTTTACAGTTGATTCCACTCTAGAGTTATAATGTGAGCTGATCTATCATCTCCATTGGGGCCGGAATTACTATTAAATGCTGATCTTTGTGTTTTGGCATTGTACACCACTGAAATATGGCCCGCAGTAGTTTTCATTGTACATTCACATAAAATCTACTCCACAGTTTGGGAAACCGAATGATGACTTTAAGTCCATGCCATCCTAAAAGTCTTCTCCAAAAAACTCAGGAAAAACTATAGGTTCTTGTCTGCTTCTGCTAGAACAGTTTCCTGGATTTGTTCCCTTTCCATGCATCCTCATGCTATCCTTCAACTCTGGTTACCTCCATTTTCTTGATTCAGCAGGACATAGAGCAGCTGCTTTATTCAGTTGCTCTCCCTCACTGTCTGATGCATCCAGGGAAAAAGAGCTCAATTCCAGAAAAACCTTTCCAATATTGGCATGCTGGCCCTACTCTAGGACCTTATGATGGAGATTCCAACCAGCTACTTAAACTACCAAAATTAATACCGAGAAAACCTTAGTAAATGATTCTGGTGAGATGATTTGTGGGTAGGTACTGTGAATGGGAATTGGTGATTTGGGAGAGCCAAAATTAGTTCACCAAGAACAAACCAAAATAAGTACTTATCAATTGAATTTTCTTATTCTGGGTAAGTTTGACTTGTAATTGAAGACATTTAATAATGTCTCTCACATGTACTTCTGAAAAAGTTGGTAAAATATGTTTGTGATTGAACAATTAGGTGGAATCATAGCCACCTGAAAACCATGCTGAATTTTGTTCAGAGAGATCCTATGCGGGTGTCTTCAGTGATTTGCTGGAACTGTACTAGTTCTTGACAGTTTATTGTGTACACCTCTTCCCAATGCCTCCTTTAGTGATATTACATTGGTAGCTTGAAATTGGCCTGGTGAGATTACTTACATCAAGAAAACTGGCCAACACTACATATCTGGGCTTGTCCTCTAGCAAATCAATGGTTAAACATTTTTCTGTACACCATTGGGTCTATGTTTTTTCCCTGAGTTTTGAATTTAGTCACTAAAAACATACTGTATTTATTAGTTAATATCATAGAGTTGGAGCAGAAAAGGATGCCACATGCTCTAGGGTGAGGAAATTCCTAGTCCAATATGACAGACAGGCATATAACCTGAAAAGTCCTAGATACTCTACTCCCTTTATTTCTTCTTTGCTCTCATTTATCACCAGTTTCTCTACTCATATGCCACGGTCTTAGCCACACTGGCCTTTTTGCTATTCCTTAACTATCACAGGCTCATTCCTGCCTCAAGCTTTTGCATTTCTTATTCCTTTTACCGGGAACGTCCCTCTGCCAGGTCTTTGCATCCCTTGCTCTGCCTCAGTTCAAGTACCATACCTTCAGAAAAACTTCCCCCAACTTACTTCCAGTCTAAAGTAACCAACTCACTCTGATCCTTACTCTATTATCACAAACCTGAGTTTTTAAAAAATTTAAATAAACTTTTAATTTTAGAGTTGTTTTAGATAACAGTAAAGTTGCAGAGATATTTCAGTTTCTATATATTTCACATCAAGTTATCTCTATTTTAACATCTTACATTACTATATTTCTTATGATAGAAAACCAAATATTAGTATATTACTGTTAACTAAACTCCACATTGTATTTGGATTTCCCTAGTTTTTACCTAATTTTAAAAAATATTCCAAGATAATAATCAGGATACCACATTATATTTAATCAGCATGTTTCTTTAGTTTCCTCTGGACTCTGATAGTTTCTTATATATTTCTTATTTTCAATGGACTTGCTAGTTTTGAGAATGACTGGTGAAGTATTTTGTCAAATGTCCCTTAATTTAGGTTTGTGTGAAGTTTTCTCATGGTTAAATTGAGATTATGGGGTTCTGGGAGGAAGACCAGAGATGGGAAGTGCCATACTTACTACATGGTATCAACATGATAGCACCACTGATGAAGCTAACCTGGGTCACTGGGATATAGCTAGTGTTTGTTAGGTTTTTCCACTGTAAAGTTACTCCATCTCTCCTGCCTCCCATCACAGTTCCCTTTGGAAGAAAGTCATTAAGTGCAGTCCACACTTAAGGGGTGGAGTGTAAGGCTCCAATTCCATGAGGTGTGAGTACATAAATTGTTTTTCTATACCAGAGATTTGTCCCCTCTCCCTCATGTATTTACTTATTTGATCATTTATTTATTTTCATATGGATTCATAGACCTATGTATAATATTTTGGGTTATGATCCATTACAATGTTGTTTGTTGTTGTTGCTCAAACCTCTACCCCTAAATTGCTACTCTAAGACCTACAACCCTGAATATAGAATACTTACTAGCTACATTTTAGGCAATTACTAGATAAAACCATCTCATGCTCTCCATCATTCCATAGTTTTTACCAGTACAACTGATTAACAATAATATTTCAGACAAGTTGTTTGAATTAGATGTGTCACATATTTTCCAGACACTAAAAAATGAATTCTTAGATTGTCCTAACAGAAGATCTGGTACATAGATCATATCATATTGCTTCCTTTCCTGATATTCATACATGCAGAAATGCTTTTACTGTCAGCCTTATTGAGGAATAGTCTGAGAAATAATCTTGATAAACTGTGTGCTGTCATGGCAAGAATAAACAAATCTAAAAAATTAAACAGAGTCTAAAATGGTTTGATGAAAGTAACATTTCAAATTTAGTGACTAGGGTAAGGGCAAAAATAAGGTGTTTATTTTCTCATCTTTTTATTTATATGCTTTCCTGTTGTTTTCTTATTTTTAGCAAAAATGTATTACTTATTTAAAGTGTGAGAAAGTAAGAGAATGACAGGAAAAACAACTATCCCGGATCTTGCCTATTTAGTAATTTAAAAGATGTTATTCATTACAACACATCATAACCTCTTCTTTGTGACACTGCCCAGAATGAAAAATAATTCTATTTCACTTTTTATTTTAGGAATAAGTATACTCCTGAGCAACTGTTTTGTTGAATTTTATGAACCCTGTGAATTATATAATTGTCTATATGTCTCATTGTATTTTCGATAGTAGAAAAATTAGAGCCATGCCAGGCTCAATGATAAATAAGAGCTCAAGGATAAATAGGTTAGCTTATGTTTAGTTTGGGAAAAGAATGTAGGCACACAAAAGGAAATTGTCATTTATTATATATATATATATATAAAAAGATGGGGCTGGGTACGGTGGCTCACACCTATAATCCCAGCATTTTGGGAGACTGAGATGGGAGGATCACTTGAGTTCAAGACCAGACTAGCCATCATGGTGAAACCTCGTCTCTACCAAAAATACAAAAACTTAGCTTGGTATTATGGTGGGCCCCTGTAATCCCACGGGAGGCTGAGGCAGGAGAATCACTGGAACCTTGGAGGCAGAGGCTCCAGTAAGCTGAGCTCTTGCCACTGCACTCCAGGCTGGGCAACAGAGCGAGACTCCAAAAATCAAAAAAGAAATAAAAAGAAAGTAAGAAGGAAAGAGAGAAAGAGAGAAAGAGGGGAAGAGAGGAAGAAAGGAAGGAAGGTTAGAATCAGAGCCAAATTTATCACATTTAAAATTCATGCTCTTTTCCAAAATGATATATATTTTTAAGCTTCCTCAAATCTTTTCTGAAACAACATGGGGTATAAGTGTATAATTAAATAAACAGAAATGATTAAGTGATTAGTTCCATGAGATTATTGTACTCAGATATTCCCTATCTGTAGTGCAAAAGTGCCAAAGTATCTAGAATTTTCATGGCAGATGGTCAAGTTACACTTTCCCTTGGACAGGGCTAGACACAAATGGAATAATTATAACTCTCTAACTCCACATTTCCTAGGTTATATACAAATCACTTCATATTAAGGAGATATCACACAAAGCATGTCACCATTACTTGCAATCATATATTGCCTTATGTGAACTGCATTTCAGTGTTTCTGATAGAGATTTAAGAATTGCTTTAATCCCTGGAGAACAGCATGCTAACCTCAGCAGGAATGTACAAGCCACCTCTCAGGACCACTAGTTTTGGAAATGTCCCATTGTTTCAGTTGTTTATCACTACATACAACTCTTCCAATACTTAATAAAGTAAAATACCAGTCATTTATTATTATTACTTTCATTTCTTCATGGTTTTGGGCACTGACTCTGCTCAGAGAGGCAGTTCTTGCTTCAAGTCTTTCATGCAGTTTGATAGTGACAATCACTAAAGTCATCTGTGAGAATTCTGCTCATACATGGCTGGCAGGTAATTCTAGCTGTAAAATGAGATCTCAGCAAAGGTAATTCACTGGAATTCCTACAAGGGGGACTTTTCATGTGGCTTTGGTTCCAAGGGTGATTATCTTGAGAGAGAGAGCCAGGGGGAACTCTATGCCTTTTCAAACCTAGCCTCAGAAGTCATGCAGTATCATTCTAGCCACATTTTATTACTTAGAAGCTAGTAACCAAGGCCAGTCTATGTTCAAAAAGAAGGGAATTAGACTCCAGCTTTGAAAGGAGAAGGTTTCAAAGAATTTGTGGGTATGCTTTCAAAATATTTCATATATCTTGCTCTTTGATGTTGATTCTTATTTGTTTCAGATGGCTACCTTTCCCTCTCTATGTCCCCGTCCCTTAGTGGCATGCACTCCACAGAGCCTATGTCTATCACCACCATTAACATCACCACAAAGCATTCACCACAATGACCTGGAACTCTATATCTTTGGATCACTGTAGTCTGTCCCCAAAGCTATGCAGCATTGCCAAATTCTGTCTTTTTCTTTATGCTTAAGGGGACAAGGTGCTATGCTGAGATTGATTAATATTAGCTTTCACTCTTTGTTGCTAACGATAATATAAAATGTTAACGCTCTTCTGAATATAACAGGTACATTGATTAGGGCTTTTGGACGTTTGCAGTCCTCCTAGTACCCTTAGTTTACTCAACTAAGTGAAATATATTCTTCATAAGTCTTTTTGCCTTTATGTATCAGTCAACAGTAGTACCTCATAAACTATTTTAGATTCCATTCAGCTGGCTATCTGTCTGGTTAGTAGGGTCAAATCAAAAGACCAATTTATTCATGATATAGTTGTAAATATTTTTTAAAAAGTTGTTTTTACTGTAGGCACATGACATCGCTGGAGAGAATCAAAGGATTGGCTTTTATGAGTCCTGCCTCTATAGGACCAGGCTTCTTAGAAATTATTGCCTAAAATAGCATTTCCTGTCCTTTGGAATGTGAAGCTTTGAAAACATTTCATGGTAAAATCTTGTCATTAGTCAAGGCAAAACTCAAAATATTTCTACAGTTAGATAAGCAATGAGAATTGTTAAGATGGTAGTATTTACAGTGTTTTACAGTGGATATCTATGATAGAATATAGTGAAGATTTGGCAGATTGCATGCATGTGCATGTAAATTTGTTTACTAGAAATGAAGCACATTTTATGAAATTAGTACTACCCTGTGGCATGTATGTATAAAATCAGTCATTTTTAAATGAATGTAACTTGATCACTGAACTGATACTAAATCATTATCCTATTTGTTACCCTACAATTTAATATTTTATTTGAAATGAATGACTTTTAACCTTTGAACTACCAATTTTAAAATCAGTTGACATCCTATGGTATGATATGTAATATATTTAGTTAAATTAGTATGCCCAATTTGAAAGACAACTCAACTTCTTTTCCTCACTATAGCTATGTGAGATTTCCAATGGGGGAGAAACTTCCCTACTGTGTTTAAACTTTGAATGTTTTACAGAGGGTTAAAAATATCAGCACTTTACAGTCACATGCTGGTGAAAATTGCCTTTGAAATAATTCATCAAGCAGGAAAAGTAGAATTTAAGTATCATCAAATGTAATCCAGTTTGGGTTAAGATTTAGTATTTGTACAACATTAGGGGATATTTAGTGTGTAAATACATTTAATAATATATTTTGTGTTATGTTAGCATTTTTATTATAGACCTTAAATCATTTTAAATAGACATTAAAAGCTTCCCTTCTCTCTTCTGATTAGGGAGATACTCCCATCTTATGCCTAGCAGAAGAGTTAGAACAGTTCTAGAGCACATGAATCATATTATAGACTGGAAAAAATAGAATCATTTACTGAGAGGACTATAGACTACAGATTTTTAATAAATAAATATTTCATCATTTGTTGTGTCTATTGAACTTGAAAGAGAAAGTAAATTGTGTGGAATGTAAAACTTATACGGTGCTGCCCGTCTGTGTTAGTAATCAAATGTCCCTCTAACAAAAGCAAAACAATTAGAGGACCTCTACTACCACCCCAAACACTCAGATCCAAAACAATAGGTCAAAACAAACAATGTCTTAACCCTAGTGCTCTTCCTGGTTGCTGTTTTGCTGTCATGAATTGACACCATTAACACAATTTCAGTTACATTATCAATCAGTTCTCCCTGAACTAACAGATTAGTTTGCTTCTTTTTTACTTTCCCTTTAAACTACAATTGGCTTAGTTTTTCCTAGGTATCCATCTACCTGAGAAGTAATTATAATTGGTTACAGAAGACCTAGGTAATAGTTAATAATATTTTTAATTAGATTGTGCCACCAGGTGGCAGACTTGCAAATCCAGTGTTGTCTTTAATAAGTTATTTTCCATGTCATAGGCTATGAAGTGTCAGCCAAATGAATCCAGTTTATACATATTCCTTATCCCACCCATAGGACTTTAGACTCTTAAGCTTACTTCCCAATGGCAAAAGGCAAATAGAGCATAGGGAGGGTATAGAGAAATACTGCCTGTTTCTGTCTAAAAAATGACTAGAAGAAAGAAGAAAAGGAGGGAGAGAGAATGAAAGAAGCAGTCACCAATTTCCCTGCTTGTGGCTGCAGACTATAGGAAGGATGTACCTCTGATAAATAAGGATACCATTGCAGTCTGAGAAAGAGACTCTTTGAGAGATCTAGAAAAGGTTTACTTCTTGGGCTGCCCCTCTCCTACCAACCTTGAATGAGATTCTAAGAACATGGCACTACGATGGGATCTGACAGACAGAAGCCCTGATGTTTCCTTTCCTGAAGCAACCTCAATTCTTATATGGCACAGGTATTCAGTTAGGATCTGGCTGTCCTGTCAAAAGGAACCCTGTAGCTGTCAAGCCAATAGATACGATGGGGAATCAATTGCAATCAGCAACCTGGAGCCAATGGAGATTGAGTTGACGACCAATCACTAATCAAGCTAAAAGGGACCAGATCACTAACTGAACCAATAAAAGGCTTCAGCCATGACTACTAGCAAGGTTAACTGCATCCATGTTTACAAGGAACATCGTGAGACACCAGAAAAA
The DNA here is from genome assembly GCA_963573385.1 of Cacajao melanocephalus. Taxonomy (NCBI): domain Eukaryota; kingdom Metazoa; phylum Chordata; class Mammalia; order Primates; family Pitheciidae; genus Cacajao; species Cacajao melanocephalus. The sequence goes on from CAUYLG010058544.1 coordinate 14,516, forward strand.
TAGAGGGCATTACTTTGGAGGACCTTCGTCCCTTTTCATGTCAAGGGGATCTTTAAAATTCGTCTCTCAATATAACAAGTCACCACCTTAAGGAGAGAAGGGGCAAGTGGAGGCTTTCTGAGAGTCTAAATATTTTATCCTGATAATCTGCATCTCTGAATGATGCTTCTCAATATTATTGGATCAAGTTTAAACCAGATTGAATATTTAGTGATAATTTCTCTCCATTAACCAAGCTGGTGATTGAGGTGGTCTCGGATGACAAAATAAATATATTTTCATTTAATTTAAGTTATATTACCTTGCAAGAAAAAAAGAGAAGGATTCTTTCAGCTCCCCTCTTTGAATAGGAAAGATTCTCCTTTTTTTCTCTATCACATCACTGGAGAAAGGAAGGGAACACAGCAGCACTCTTGTGTCTTAAAAATATTCTGTGAATCTGAATTGATGTGCAAATGATTATTCACATTGAGAAAAAAAAGAACTTTCTTTAAGCTCCATCTTTATAATAAAAATTAGTCTTTAGAGTACTAGAGCTTATGGAAATTAAGAAGCTGTGTTTGCACAATAAATAGTAGGTGTTCAGTAAAAATCGTCATCACCATTTTGAAGTCTGTTTTCTCCTATGTTCCTTGTCTAAAGCATCTTACACACTAAACCAGTTTTCCACCATTGTTGTGCATGCTATCTCTCTGGTCCTTCCATCTATCAGTTCATCAGCTCCTTTCCGTTTTTTTTTCTTGTGCTTTCCAACTTATGGCCCCCATGAGTAGGTGTGTTGATGATGAAAGTGACAAGTTTTGTGCTTTATGTTGATGCCCTCCAGTGAGGGACCACCAGAAATACCTATAGTCAACAAAGTTGAGTTTACTGTTGGAACAAGAAAGACTAAACCATGAAGAACAGTGGAACACTTCAAACAGAAGGAGTTGGGGAAGTGAATGTTTGTTCTGAAGTGTATGTTGCAAAAAGCAAGAACAATTTTTTTTCTAGGTGGCAGAAGAAACTGAGCAGGGCTAGAATTACCACTGGGGAATAAGTAATACAGGAGATAGAAAGAAATGATTTAGGCAGATAGCAGGGCAAAAGAGTCCTTGGCAGAATTTCTTTTCTAGCAAAAAGCAACCCCCAAAATCATTTCCTTTGTAACAATGAGCAGCCTGAAAAATCAAGCTGCAAATACAGATAAGGAAGTTGGAAGATTGCACAGGGCAATGCTGGCAGCTGCGCTAACAGAAAAGGGCTACCTGGGGGCTAGGCATGTCCAACATGGAGGCTCCGTCTTCCCTTTTTTTGTTACCATGTGTACAGTAATAAATAAATAATAAATTTTTAAATAAAAGTCTTAGGGCTCTTTTTTTCTTTCTTTCTTTCTTTTTTTTTTTTTTTTTTGGTTCAGTTTTATTTTAATTTTTGAGATGGAGTCTAGCTCTGTCACCCAGGCTGCAGTGCAGTGGCATGCTCTCAGCTCACTGCAACCTATGCCTCTGGAGTTCAAGTGATTCTTCTGCCTCAGCCTCCCAAGTAGCTGGGACTACAGGCACTCACCACCATGCCTGGCTAATTTTTTGTATTTTTAGTAGAGACATGGTTTCACCATGTCGGCCATCCTGGTCTCCAACTCCTGACCTCAGGTTATCTGCCTGCCTTGACCTCCCAAAGTGCTGGGATTACAGATGCGAGTCACCATGCCTAGCGAGGGCTCTTATTTTCTTTCTCACATAGAAACTTTCACATAGAACTATCAGATCTGTCATACTAATTATCAAGCTTTTGCTGTCAAGAGTTGATCTGAAGAAAATTCTAATTATTTGCCTTGAAAATCCATTACAAATTAATGTTTCCTAAATTCATATGCTCTTTCACTGCTCCTCAACAATAATAAAGAAAAAAGACTCTTGTTGAATTTCTATTCTGATCACCGAAGCCATTTCAAACTTTTTATATACTCCTCAGTGGTAAAATTTAATCAGCATCTTACTCTTAATAGATGACTACATCTAAAAACTAGTTGAAAGATTGGGTACATATAACAGAAAATCTACTATCTAAACACCTTCCTTCTTCATTGTCTCTAGATGATTCTGTAAATTTAAGCCCAAACCCTCATCCCAGGGCAGGATTTCCAATTTACTTTCAAAGCTACTAGCTCCCCTGATTCCATGTTGTCTAACTGCCTTTGATGATGTCCAATCAATTCTTTCCTCTCTGACTACCATCTTCCTTTTTTTTTTGAGACCCAGTCTCACTCTGTCACCCAGGCTGGAAGGCAGTGGTGTGATCTTGGCTCAGTGCAACCTCCACCTCCTGGGTTCAAGTAATTCTCCTGCCTCAGCCTTCTAAGTAGCTGGGATTACAGTACTGTGCCACCATGCCCAGCTAATTTTTGTATTTTTAGTAGAGACAGGGTTTCACCACGTTGGTCAGGCTGGTCTCAAACTCCTGATCTCATGATCTGCCCACCTTGGCCTCCCAAAGTGCTGCAATTACAGGTGTGAGCCACCGCACCTGGCCCCATCTTTTTTATTTTTATATAATAAACGACAGTTTCCTTTTCTCTGCCTACATTCTTTTCCAAAACTAAAAATAAGCTAACCTATTTATCCTTGAGCTCTTATTTATTAACACACTTATTTGTCCTTATTGCCTTTATTTTCTTTTTATCTTAAAAAATGAAAAGTATCAGAAAATTAAAGAGAAGAATATAACACCAAGAATTAAAAAGTATTTATTTTTTAATGTTTTTATTTTTAAAAATCTTTACTACTGTGATTGTCACTTTATTATCTTATAGACTGCAAGAATTACCTTGGCTAAAGGTCAGCACGTCATATAAAAACAATCAAGCTCTTTTCTGGAATTTGTTTTGCGCTTAAAATTACTTTGATCTTCAAGTCACCATATTCTGAAACTCTGTTGTTCTGATTTTCTTTTCTCTACCCCCAAGAGTAGTTCATTAAGTTCTAATGATTTTCCCTTCTCACAATCTTTCACAATGGTTTTTCTATCTGTGGGCATTGTTACCACCAAGGCCTCAACCTTATTAACTAATACAGAAGTCATTCCAATATTTTCTTAATGTTATCTAGAGTCTCCTATTTCCAATTAATCTTTTGTGTGTGTGACAGGGTCTCGCTCTGTTGCCCAGGCTGGAGTGCAGTGGCACGACCTCAGCTCACTGCAAACTCCGCCTCCCAGGTTCAAACGATTCACCTGCCTCAGCCTCATGAGTAGCTAGGATTATAGGCATGCACCACCATGCCTAGCTAATTTTTGTATTTTTAGTAGAGACAGGGTTTTCACCATGTTGGCCAGGCTAGTCACGAACCCCTAACCTCAAATGATCCGCCCACCTCAGCCTCCCAAAGTGCTGGGATTATAGGTGAGAGCCACTGCACCCGGCTTCCAATTAATTTTTTATACTTTCAGATTTATCTTCCTGAAATATCACAATAACATTTTCCCTTATTTGTTAAAAAACAGTCAAACACACACAAAATGTATACCTATATTCTTTCAGCTGATTGTCAGAATTCTCCAGGAAAGAACTGTTCCTGCTACATTGGTGGAAAAGCCCTGTGATCCTACCAGACTCAACTACACACTGTTCCCTCATGATGCATTTTTCTGTTTCTATACTGTTTACCCTGTATACAATTCAAACTTCTTTATTTCTCTCTTGATATCTACCTATCCTTAAGGTAACTTGGCCTTCTTTACCTTGTTGGTTTTACTGATTATTCTAGTTCTTGTTAATATATGACTTAGTTTGTGTCATTTTTATGGGTCCTGTTTTATGACACACAGAGACAATTCCTCTCATTAATATTTCTTTCTCATATAATTATTTTTGAAGAGATTAATTTTGGTGATAAAATTAGCTTAAAATGTTCATTTCTGGGATGATGTATTCAACAAGCTGAAAGAAAAAATAAATTGCAGTCAAGATTACTATACCTAGAGAAGCTATCTTTCAGAAATTATGGAGAAAAAAGTATTTTCCAAATGTGTAAAAACTGAGATAATTCATCAGCAATATACCGGTCTTACAAGAAATGCTCAAGGGAGTCCTATAGTGGAAGCAAAATGACAATAATCACTATCAAGAAAACAGGCAAAAGAATAAAGCTCACAGCTAGAGCAGATACACAAAGGAGAAAGATAAAAGAATCAAACCTTAGCACTACAGAAAACCAACAAACCTCAATTATAAATATTAAGAGTGGAAGAAAGGAAAAGAGGATGTACAAAACAACCAGAAAATTTAAAAAAAATGACAGGAATAAGCCCTCACCTATCAATAATAACCTTGAATATAACTGATTTAAATTGTTCACTTAAAAGAGACAGACATACTGAGTAAATTAAAGAAAACATCAGCCAACTACATGCTGCCTACAAGAAACTCATTTCATACATAAACTGACAATGAAGGGATCGAAAAAGATATTCCACAAAAACTGAAACCAAAAATGATCAGGAGTAGCTATATTTATATCAGATAAACAGACTTTAAGTCAAAAATTAGAAATATACAGAAGAGTCTGAAAGGCACTCTGGACATATGGTCAAATATTTCTCAGGCGTCACCAAGAAAACATGTTCGAGCTTCTTCCACCAACATTAGATAGCCAGATTATGTTTTCTTTTAGCTTAGATGTAAATTATTCCATTTCACCTGTGATGTTAATCTAGGTACAATATGAAGTTAGTTGCCAGATAGTATGCATCTGTAATGTAATCTTTAAACCTTTTCATAATTTTTAATCTGTTGTAGAAGAGGCCTTTGCCTAAAGGCTTTAGATATAGCAGCCCATTAGACTGAAAATGGATCGAAGAATTTCTTTCAGATTCTGTAGTATTTCTTTTACTGTGGGCCTCTACCTTTACAACAACAATTTCTTTGAGTAGCATCATGGCATTAAGTATATCAACTCTCAGTGCACATATTTGCTCTTTCATTTTTTAGTAATTTGACATTTTTAGAAAGAGCCACACTTTAGTCACTTGAATTGATTTAGCTTCTAGTTAAGGAACTGGATTCTATAAGATACTGGACTAGCTATTGTAGATAAAGTAATACACACTAAATAGTATACTAATTAATATATGTAAATAGAAGCAATACCATGAATGTATAGTATTATTTGTTCCAACCATATGAATGCAAAGTGCTTCTGATTCTTCTTACTGAATGATATAGAAAACAATGCATTATTAGATCAATAGCTGCAAACCATGCATCAAACATTACATTATTCTGCTCTAGTAAACAAACCAAATTCAACACAACAGCTGCAATAAGAGCTATTACATAGTTAAGTTTGCAGTAGTCTATGGTTATCTGTGATAATCCATCCATTCTGTGATGGCCAGATTGGTCAATGAAATGGAGTTATGACAAAAAGCCCCCCAAAATAATAAAGCTGCTGATGAAGAGAGAAGCCTGATTAGAAGTTTATGAATTAACAACTCTCTAATTTTTAAATAAGCATGCCATTTGTCTGTTGATTTTATATACTTCTCGAATTATATGCCACTAATAAGTAAAATTATTTGGATTCTCAAAATAATCTCCATTCTCATCAGTTTCCCAGTTGACACTCATAATTTCTTGGCTCAAAATTTAATCTTCCATATTTTCATCTAAATTTGCCATTGATATTACATTCACTGGAGTGACCAAATATTTTGGATATTTTGTTTCCATAAGTAAACAATGAAAAAGGGGGCATTACTTCTTACTTACAGGACTAAAAGAAACCAATATGTCAGCCATTTAGAATTTCATCAAAAACATTTTTGATATTGGGAAATAATACAAGAGAGTCAGGGAATCTTCAATTGTAGAAAAGATCCCACCTCCCTCAATGCTTGATTGGTACTATAAACCAAGAAATTTAAAATGTCTTCTTCATGGACCATAATTATCAGTTAGCAGCCAATCCTGGAAACTAAGGACTGTCTTTCCAACACAGCTGAGAGCTTATTAGTAAATTCCTTCTACGAAAGGTGCTTCTTAACCACAAATCTCAGCTAAGTGGTAATCTTCCTTGATGTTGAAATTCCATTGTTTCAACATACAGTCCCAAGAATATGAATTTTCATACAGTACTGAATCCTTATCACAAGGAATTGTTGCTGATTCTGCTGGCTGTAACCCAGCTCCTTTAGTAATTTTTCTCCACTGAACCAAAATGAATAATAAAGTATGTTCCCTGTGCTCCTTAGCTCCCACATATCTCCACCCACCCATCTTCTGTTCCATAATCAAAAAATAAAGCTACATACACTTTTAAATATATCATGGTGGATCTAATTTAGAATTCTATACCAGGATGTTAACAGTTTTATTATTTCTCATAAATATGCTCCAATGCCAAAATTGGCCATTTCTCCTAAAACTGATCGAAGAGGCACTTTCCTTGTGTAAAATAATTTAGTATCACTCTTAAATATTGTTTATTACCTGAGATAAAATTATTCAAATATAGGTTTGCATTACAAGTTACAAAGTTATTAAAATACTAAGATATTTTTTTAAATGATGTACTCTCTTCAACAAGTGAGAATAAAAAAAAAATAGAAAGCTATTTACCATGAGTTAGGAAGTTTGAGTCACGTATGTGTGCAAAAATAGATAATCTTCAGTAGTTCAAAGATTTGAGCCACCTGTCAAGGACAGCATTGCGTGACAAGTATTAGGAGCACTTGGTCTTCACGGAATAGAATGAAGTGTTAGGAAAGAAACTAACACCATTTCTCTACGAAGTGTTTAGGAATAGTTGAGAACTTACAAGGCTACAAACAATGAAAAATATCCTTGAGCAACCCTAGTTTGTGAGAATAAGCTCATCTTCACATTATGAATGATGTAGGCCTCATCCCCCTGGAATCTAACACAACTGTATTTGTTGGCCTGGTAAAGATGCACAATCGGCTGGGCGTGGTGGCTCACACCTGTAATCACAGCACTTTGGGGGCCGAGGCGGGTGTATCATGAGGTCAGGAGTTCAAGGCCAGCCTGGCTAATATGTTGAAACTATGTCTCTACTAAAAATACAAAAATTAGCCAGGCATGGTGGCACATGCCTGCAGTCTCAGCTACTCGGGAGGCTGAGACAGAAGGATCACTTGAACCCGGGAAGCAGAGGCTGCAGTGAGCCAAGATTGTGCCACTGCACTCCAGCCTGGGCACAGAGCAAGAACTCGTCTCAAAAAAAAAAAAAAAAAAAAAAATGTTGGACAATATGGGTAGTTGTGTGTTGTGGTGGTTTTTTTTTTTTTGATATTTGAAACAGGGCGAGG
>CAUYLG010058545.1:0-121742 GCA_963573385.1 Cacajao melanocephalus
CTGCTCAACCCCAAACTTCAGGTCCTGGATGTCCTTCTCTGACACAGCAGGCAAGTCCACAGCAGCCCCAGGAAGGTTCACACCCTTCTTGCTGCCCAAGGAGCCACCATTTTCCACCTCTGTCACCAGGAAGTCAGCACCTGTGTGAAAAGGAATAGGTAAGGGAGCAGAGCACTGAGGGCACTGATCAACAGGAAGCAGGTGGCTTTCCCCCAAGTACAGTGAGCTGGGAAATGGGCATCGTGGGTGCTGGAGCTATTTACCAGAGTTGAAACCCCACTCCACAAACTGTGTGATCCTAGGCAAGCCACTTAACCTCTCTGTACCTCAGTTTCCTCGACCATAAATAAGGATCATTAAGATTGTTTTGACTTTCGGAGGCCAAGGCAGGTGGATCACCTGAGGTCAGGAGTTCGAGACAAGCCTGGCCAACATGGCAAAACCCTGTCTCTACTAAAAATACAAAAAAATTAGCCAGGCATGGTAATCCTCCCAGTAGCTGGGATTACCATGGCAGGTGCCTCTACTCCCAGCTACTCAGGAGGCTGAGGTAGGAGAACTGCTAGAACCTTGGAGGCAGAGGTTGCAGTGAGCCAAGATTGGGCCACTGTACTCTAGCCTGGGCAACAGCAAGACTGTCTCAAAAAAAAAAAAAAAATTTCCTATGTTCTCCAAAACCAGAAGAATGTAACTATGCTGGATTAAAGTCTGTCTTTGAAGATAAATGAGTTATAAAAAGGATTCCTCAGTACACGCAGACTCAATCTCGCTGCCAGCCAACCAAACTTCCCATCTTCCTTGTGTCAAAGAACTTTAGAGACAAGAGATGGTTTTAGACAACTGGACCCCAACTCCCATCCGTACCTTTCTGCTTCACCTGGAGAGAAATAAGCCCATCATCCACGTAGATCTTGCTTCCCACTTCTACCACCTTGCAGATGTTCTTGTAGTCCAGCCACAGGATGTTCTCGTCACACTTTTCCATGTAGGCATTATCCAGCGTGATTTTGAGAGTAGCTCCCTTCTTCAGCTCTACCTCTGCGGTGCCGCTCTAGGGACGAGAGAGTAAGCAAGAGTCCAAACTGGAGATGCCAGCAGCAGCATCACCCGGGCAGGAATGGAAAGCTCTTTCCTCCAAGGAACAATGCTCAATTCTCCATTAAAAGTAATACAGTTTTTTGCACTTATTCTCTAACTCAATATACTTTAAGGAAATAACCCAAGAAAAAAAAATGTTTCAGTTATGCTACTTAATGATGAAGAGAAAGATACAAAGGGATGGCTCCCAAGTTAGAAAGCCTAAAGTTTAGGGGTTTTTTGTTGTTGTTGTTGTTGTTGTTAAGTTTAGGTTTTTAGGGTAAAAATTAAAAAGGTTCCTTTGTGGTGCCATTTCCTAGCAAAGTAGATCAAATTAACATTGTTTACAGTGATGAATAAATCCCCATTTGTAGACCTCAACTCCTCTGCAGTTCTCCATAGTGCTGGGATGAAACACGACATCCCAGCACTTCAAAGGACACGTCTCTGGGGCCTGCTGCCTACTGAGCCTCCCTGTTGCTCTCCCCAGAATACTCACGCCCTTGATGAGGCCAGTTCGGATCTCAGGTCCTTTCGTGTCCAGAGCCACAGCAACGGGCCGGTAGAGGATGGGGTCAGAAGCAAAGCTTTCCGTGGCTGCGCGCACATTCTTGATGGTCTCTGCGTGGTACTGGGGTAGAGGAAGGAAGATGACAAGCCTGCTCCCACATTAGGATCCAGCTCCAATTCCCCTGCCCAGGAGCCAAAGCTGGTAACTCAGGAAAGGCCTGTGGATGTCTTAGAGGTCCGTCTCCATCCTCAGCATGATCTGTGCACCGGGAACTCCTCTACCAGATTAATCCAACCTCCTCAGCTTCCACACACTTCAACTATAGCACTAATGCACCCTAAGGGCAAATCTTTGAAACTTTGGTGGCAAATTTCAGAATATCACCACCAAAACCCATCAGGGTATGGGTGCAAACACATCTCATCATAAAAGCAGCTGTGTCCCTAGGGCTGTTCTTTTTTCCGTAAGACTCATCAAATACCCTCAGCAAATAAAGCTGATAAACAGGGCAAAAAGCCTAGGACTTGTGTTTGGATAAGGCTGGTTTGGCAATCAATGTCACATTCTGATAGATGTGGTAATGCTGAGAGCATTTCCTCTATTGATTCCAACTACAATCCAAACTTAGAAGTTATTGACTTAAGCTAACAGTGGCCCAAGCTAAACAGTTCACTGCTAAGGTCACACAGACTTGGTTTTCTCAATCATTTTCTAGATTCTGATTACAGAAGAGCAAAGGTGGTCATATGCCTTTCTCTAAATGAACTACTCTTTATTATTCCTTGCTTGCAACAAATCCTGGCTTCAATCTCTTTTCTTAAGCTGTTCTTCCTTTCCATTTGCCATTTTGTTTGTTAAAGCCCAGTGGCTCATGCCTGTAAACCAAACACTTTGTGAGGCTAAGGTGGGAGGATAGCTTGGGCCCATGAGTTCTGAGATGAGCCTGGGCAACATGGAGAAACCCTATCTCTACTAAAAATACAAAAATTAGCTGGGCATGGTAGTGTATGCCTGTAGTCCCAGCTACTTGGGAGGCTGAGGCAGGAGAATCACTTGAACCCAGGAGTTTGAGGTTGTAGTGAGCTGATACTGCGCCACTGCACTTCAGCCTGGGCAAGAGTGAGAGTCTGTCTCCAAAAAAAAAAGAATAGAATGGAAATAGAAAGAGTTGTTTTAAAGGGTTAAGTGATGTCTTCCCTTCAGAGTTGATGTGAGGAGTAAAAGACTATATATATGAAGTATTTAGGACAGAGTCAAGTACGTGGTAATTATTTAATAAATGTTACCTATTATTCTCATCTTATAATGATAAGACTCAGGTGTACTGAATCTTCCACTACAGCTGTGGCTTTATTGGGATGTTACCATGTGGTAAAGAGTTCCATCTATCAATGCTATCCTGCAGAAGGTCTTAAATTTAGATTGTTTAAAAGTCAACCTTAACTCTACTTAATCCCATTGTAAAATTTTGTGCTCCTAGAATAAAATCCACTTGGTCATGGATTCCTTTCAATCACTACTGGATCTGGATTATTAAATTTTGTTTTCTGCATCTGAGACTGGTCTAGCACACTAACTGTTAGTACTAACCTGCCTGGTTTTGGTACTGTCCTTGTCCGATCTCAGTATCAGGGTATGCTGGTTTCAAAGAACACAGTGGAAAAATTTCTGTATTTCTCTAGGCTTTGAAACAGTGTAAAAAACAATTTAACTGAACTTTGAAATGGAGACAATTCAGCCACTAAGATCATTTACACTTAGTGTTCTGAGGTGAGCCAGATCTTAGTCACTTTTTTTAACTTTTTTTTTTTGAGACAGAGTCTTACTCTGTCACACAGGCTGGAGTGCAGTGACATGATCTTGGCTCACTGCAGCCTCCGCCTCCCAAGTTGAAGCGATTCTCCTGCCTCAGCCTCCCAAGTAGCTGCGACTGTAGGCATGTGCCACCATGCCCTGCCAGTGTTTGTATTTTTTGTAGAGACAGGGCTTCACCATGTTGGCCAGGCTAGTCTCAAACTCCTAACTTAAAGTGATCTGCCCGCGTTGGTCTCCCAAAGTGCTGGGCTTACGGGCGTGAGCCACCACACCCAGCCCACTTTTTTAACTTCTTATGGCCATTGGTCTATTCTATCTTCTGAGTATTTATCTTTTCTTGGAAAATAGCGAATGTCATCTCTCTTTATAGGAATTAGTTATAAGTTTTTCTTGACTTTTAAAATGTCTAATATGTAGGAAATATTCTATTTTCTATTCATACTCTTACTTGCACATCCTGGCATTCTTGACCTGGCTTCCCAGAACTTTCTATTTTACTATTTTTCCCCACAAAGAATCAGGTCTTAGCTTAATTGTCAAATTTATTTTCATTTCACTGAGCTATAATCTTACAAAATTAATTTTTCTTCACCCTTTTTAGGGTGTTCCCCCCTTAGTGTTCTGAGTTAAATATTTATTTCATTCACCTTGAGATCTTTGCTTTCTAAAGTAAGTACACTTCAGTTTTCCTGACTTTGTCCTTAATTTCCATTAAAAAATTGTATCAGAGAATGTGTCTCTTTCTACTTCATGAAACCTGAGGGTTTTTTTGGTGACCTAATATATTTTTGTAACCATGAGAGTTTCATGCCCACATGCATTTTTGGTCTTGGGGATGTAAAGTCATGTATTATAAACATAACAATTATTAGGTATATTATTCAGATCCACGTCATATATTATAATCTCTTAGAGCATCTCTGGGAGGCGTACTGAGTCTTCCACTACAGCTTTGGCTTTGTTGGGATGTTATCATGTGGTAAAGAGTTCCATCCATTAATGGTGTCCTGTGGAAGCCTCTATATTTAGGTTGTTTAAAAGTAATTATTTTTAGGCCAGGTGCAGTGGCTCACGCCTGTAATCCAAGCATTTTGGGAGGCCAAGGCCGGCAGATCATTTGAGGTCAGGAGTTCAAGATCAGCCTGGCCAACAAGGTGAAATCCTGTCTCTATTAAAATACAAAACTTAGCCAGGCATGGTGGCAGGTGCCTTTAATCTTAGCTATTCAGGAGGCTGAGGCAGGAGAATCTCTCGAACCCAGGAGGCAGAGGTTGCAGTGAGCCAAGATCGTGCCACTGCACTCCAGCCTAAGTGACAGAGTGAGACTCCCTCTCAAAATGAATAAATGAAAATAAAAAGTAAATATTTCTGGCCAACATGGCATAAGGAACCACATGTTCAGCAAGAATGCATCTTGTCGATGTGAAGTGCCAAAAGAAGCTGAAGACTAGCTGCCAAAGCTGTCAAGAGGCTGGGCACAGTGGCTCACCTGAGGTCAGGAGTTCAAGACCAGCCTGGCCAACATGGTGAAACCGTGTCTCTACTAAAAATATAAAAATAAGTTAGCCAGGCGTGGTGGCACAGGTCTGTAATCCCAGCTACTCGGGAGGCTGAGGCATGAGAATCACTTGAATCTGAGGCAGAGGTTGTGGTAAGCTGAATCTGACAATGCACTCCAGTCTGGACAACAGAGCAAGACTTTGTCTCAAAAAAAAAAAAAAAAAAAAGGCCGTTAAAAAATCAGATGCAGACATTTGATGTCCCTTTGTCAGTGAGAGGGAAGACATAATCTCAGTGTTCTGCTCAGAAGAACATTTAAAATCGTCAGGAACTGGAAAAGTACATCCCAGCCCCTAGTCAAAGATACATATGAAACAAGAACCCTGACGTATGGTCAGACTGAAACTGTTTACATTATATTATATAAGTTAGAATAATTTCAGATCAGTTTCCAAGCCCTGAACCCAGGGACAATATCATCTTGGTCTAAAACTTCAAAATAAACCCACACGAGGGACTTGTTTAAAAAATAAAAATAAAAAAATCTTAATTATAATCTGGGAATAGGAGTGAAAGCAGAGACAATCTCCAAAAGCCTCTTGAAGTTTAAAAAACCAAAATCGGAGCCAACTCTCATCCAGCAGATGCAGCAGATTTCACTCACCCTTGCCATTTCAGAGATGTGTGGTGTTATTTTACTGGATGGAAGGAACCATAAAGCCTCCTTAAAGGTCAACTTCTTAAAAATCTATTTCTGCTCCCTCTGCATGCAGGAGCCCGTGGCAGACTACAGCAGCAGGGATCAACAGTGAACAGACCTCCACTGTTGTCTTTAGCTCGCTCTCTCTCTCTAAGCTAAACTAATACTTGTAGTCATTCTCAGTGACTCCTGCTAAGGACCTCTTGCTTTTGGAAAACTACAGAATTTTCCAAAAGTTACAGGGACATGTCTTAACCTGTGTGATATGTCTGCTGGTCTTGGTCAGGTCCCCATGACATTTAGGGGCCAGCCACTAGCCATGCCATAGGCTGTTTATGAACATGGGTTAGGGAATCTACGATGAAGAGTCTCATGTTTCCCGAAAGGAGGAATTCACCTCTTGGACTGCATTTCCCAAAGGCTTTATTTTTAGTCTAAACTTAATACCAACTTCCAAATGCCAGAGGGCAACCACTGTAAGGCACTTGACCTTACAGGGTAGCATTTTCTTTACTCTCAACAGGAAATACAGAGGCCAAGACAGGGTCACAGTTTGCCTCTTCTGTGATTCCTCTTATCAGTGCCATTATGAAATCCCATGATCTACGGGAAATCTATGATTATGTCTGAAGGTTTTAAAAAGGCACAGTCGCAGGCTGGACACGGTAGCTCATTCCTGTAATCCCAGCATTTGACAGAATCACTTGAGCCCAGGAGTTTGAGACTGACTTAGGCAATATAGCGAGACCTCAACTCCACAAAAAAAAATTTTTTAATTAGCCAGGTGTGGTGGTGCATGCCTGTATTCCCAGCTACTCAGGAGGCCGAGGCAAGAGGATCACTTGAACCTTGGGAGGTCAAGGATGCAGTGAGCCATGATCACACCACTGTAGTACAGCAGGGTGACAGAGCTTTATTTTGTCTTATAAAATAAACAAGACATGGTCCCTCAGGGAACCTCAAACTCTTCAAAACGGGTTTATTCTAAATCTAGGAAGAGAGGCAGGAATGGAGCTATCCCAACAGCTGCTACCTGGCTCCTGGGGAAGGCCTCTGTCCATAGGTAAAGCCAGCTAATAAAGAGCCCAGCACAAATACAATCCTACTAGGCTCCTGAGGAAGAGTGCTAACTGGTGCTATTTTAATGTACCAGAACCCCTGGGAAGGCACAGGCTGAGAATATGGTGCTCAGGAAGTGGAGTATTCTATGCCAGACAGTGCTTATGCATTAGGCTCAGTCCTTAATAACTTGGAATAGTGGAAACCCGTCTCATGGACCTGCCCTGTTATCTTGGTTCTACGCCAGGCCAGAATCCATCTACTAGATGGTTCACCATGGCAATACAAGCTGTAGTAGAAACCCTGGGACAGAAGAGTCAAGCGCTGTGGCCAGGACACCTAAGGCTTAGAGGGTTTTCCAGTAGAAAGCTAAGGGTAGCAGAGGTGTGTGGAAGAACCATGGCCAGTGATAAAGGGGTTCTTCTTTGCTAAAGGAGACTCAGCCAGTGGCTTCGTCAGGAGAAGAAAGGAGAGTAGCGATGGGCTAGTAAAGACAAACTCCACACTGGCTGTGAAACCGAGGCTCATCCTTGCCTAGTCCACTGTGGCTAAATGAATACTGCACGCCCTCCCTGTTTCCTACAGGCCATCACAATGGCCACAGGGTCCAGCCACGGCTCACCTCATGAGTTCCATGAGAGAAGTTCAGACGAGCCACATTCATTCCAGACTTAATCATCTCCTTCAACGTCTCCACTGATCGGGAAGCCGGGCCTATTAGGAAAAGTTTTAAAGCCACAAGTATTAATTATTCAAAGAAGGAAAAACATCAAGTTTGCTTAAGTTTAAAGAATTTTTTTTTCCTGAAAACTTTTCCTCTCCCAAATAGCTCAAAAGTCTTTAAAAAGTGCACGGAAGGCTACTACTGTGCCAGCTTACTTTCTTGATTTATTGGGACACTTTGACCATTTCCTTCAAATTCTGCAGGCTCCCATCCTATCAAGAAAGCCTGGTAAGACTTGGCCAGCCTTCTCTGCCCTCACTGAAACCCAGCCAGATGTCCAACCACAGAATCTTGGTTGCACAGAACATGTTAAAAAGATCTTTTCTAGGTCTCTAAGTTGCTCCTACAAAGATCTGCTAAAGAAGACACCCTCTAAATTTTGCCTATAGCGTAAAACCTAAAGCATATGGATGCTTTTTGCAACAAATTATTTTTTACTATAAACTGATAGTTTATAATTTGGGTAACAAAGTTTGAATACAACACATACAGTCTGGATCTAATGTGGAACAATTAAATCAGGTTAATTAACATATCCATCACTTTAAATACTTACCATTTTTGTGGTGAGAACATTTGAAATTTACTCTCAGCAATTTTTTTTCTTTTTTTTGAGACAGAGTTTAGTTCTTATTGCCCAGGATGGAGTGCAATGCTGTAGTCTTGGCACACTGCAACCTCCACCTCCCAGGTTCAGGCGATTCTCCTGCCTCAGCCTCCCAAGTAGCCAGGATCATAGGCACCCGCCACCACGCCCGGCTAATTTTTTTGTATTTTTAGTAGACACAGGGTTTGATCATGTTGGCCAGGCTGGTCTGAACTCCTCAGGTGATCCGCCCGCCTCAGCTTCCCAAAGTGCTGGGATTACAGGTGTGAGCCGCCACACCCAATTTTTTTTTTCTTCAGACAGGATCTTGCTCTGTTGCCCAGACTGGAGTGCAGTGGTATGATCATGCCTCACTGTAACTTCAATCTCCTGGACTCAAGTGATCTTTGTTTTAGGCTCCCATGTAGCTAGGACTATAGGTGCCTGCCACCATGCCCAGCTAATTTGTTTTTTGTGTGTGTGTTTTGTTTTACTTTTTTGTAGAGACAGGTCTAAGTTGCTCAGGTGGGTCTCAAATTTCTGGCCTCAGGCAATCTTTCCAGCTTGGCCTCCCAAAGTGCTAGAAGCCACCACGCCTGGCCATCTCAGCAATTTTGAAATGTCTAATACTCTATTAACTATATTCGCCATCCTGTGCACATACTAATTCTTTATTGAAACTTCCTATGACCTGAATTCTCTCATTAGAATCTGTGTAGATCCCATGTACCACCTAGGTTTGTTAGGACATTTAGTTAGTTTTTTCAGGAGAGAAAGGGTCACTGCCCATGAAGCCCTTTTTTAGGGGAAGCAGCACACCCACTCACCAATGGTACAGATGATGCCAGTGTTCCGGGCTGTGATGGGTGGTGAGTCAATGTCCAGGCGGCACATGTGCTCCAGGAATGTGTCAGCCATGGCTGCATGTAGCTGCTGGGTCTGGATGAAGGCAGTCCCGGCTTCACTATGGGGCTTCGACATGGCTGCTGAGGTCCTGGGTCCAAGGACATTGAAAGAGAGTGGTAAGACTGAGAAGGGGTTAATATACCACTTGGCACAGGAAGCTGTCTCCCGCTTACACATTAACTCAATAAGCACGCTTTGTGCACAAGCCACAGGAAGCCAGACATGCTGTGCTTATGTGGTTGCTCCTCATGCGGGACAAAGGATTCACAAGATCGTGAACAACGGAAAGGTCCTTACTGACAAGTTAAACCCTCCCACCCACGGCATACAGTCCCCAAGCACCCACAGTAAGCAGGTCTCTCTTACTCTGGGCTGACATCTACTTAGACAGCTTTCCCACCAACCCTATCTAAAATAACATCATTTAACATGCACTGAAGGAGTTACCAATAAAGGAAGTTGTAACCAATCTTCCAGTGATACAAATAACTCCTAGCATAGTGCCTTGATAAGCCTAAATCTCTGCACATCAAGCTGTCACAAAGCTACAAATCTCTGCTTTGTCATGCGGCACCAACATTGCCTCTTTACAATCCTCACTCAAACCCAGTTATTTTCCTGAATGCAAAAGCTTCCATCCCAGGAGTCGAAACCTAAAATCACATCTACCTTTGGCCAGAAGGATCTTAGGATATGCAAAGCAATTTGCACACAAGCAAGGATAACATAAGGGCACTGGTATAGTTCTAAAATTATCACAACTACATTCACAGGATAATTGCAACATAGAGAAATAAAAGCTGCTGGTCAAATCTTTTCCCCAGATGATTTTTGATGCACATCCTCATTTCCTTTTTAAGCCTGACAAGTATACCACCACTCTGTAACACAGACTACAGGTTGCAGGTAATTAACTAGCCCAGGTCACAACCCCGACAATGGCCCCGACCTTTGCCTTCTTCATTAGTGACTTAGGACTAAACTCACTCAGCCTGTTAGTCAGCTGATTAGAGACAAAGACTCAGGAGAAGCTTCCAGGTAGTGTTTGAAGAACTATTAGGTAAGGATGTGAACCAGAAGCTTGCTACATTTCTTATCAGAAAGCTGTTTCCTTGAGTTTTCAGAACAAGGGCTACTCTTTCTGAAACCCTTGAACCTAAATGCTTCAGCCAAGCAACGTTCAGGAACAAGCCCCTTTAGCCCTCCCCCACCTCCTCCTAATTCTCAAAGCTCCAAATCAAGGCATCCCACACATATGACCCTAACTCCTTTAGCCTGTTCCATCCCTGACTTTGTGGGCTCTCTGGGTGGCTCCAGTAGAGTATGCATCTCAACCCATCTCTACCACCTCCAAAGAAGGCCCATTAAGGTCCAAGGAGCTCTGAGGGCAGCAGTGAACAGTCTGTCAGCTATGGAAAACTGATGGTCACAAAGTCCTCAACCACAGATTCCAAAACTTTTAAAATGGGGATATAAGATACTGGCTAACTATTCAACATGGCAAATGCACTATTCATTTTGATGTGTATTTCCTAAGCCCCTAATATCTACTACGTACCAAAATGAAAAAGTCAGTCCTCTCTTCCAGGACCTATATGGTTTTGTATCTCCTAGCACCTAGTACGTGGAAGTATTCTAGCATTTGTTAAATGACCTTTCAGTCTCTCTGAATGTCTCTTTGTCAGAATCAAAATTATGCCTCTGCTCCCCCTTCCCTAAATCTGAGGAACTTCTGAATTACTGACAGTAAAGTCTGGGCAGCCCTGGTCCCTTTCTTTCCCTACACTCATGGTTGAGGGAGGGCTTGCATACCTTCAGAGCTCCCAGCTGGGCTTAGGGTAGTCTGGCTGTTAAGGGAACATTACTGACAGATGGCACATCAGGCCAACTGGAACCCAACGGCCTTGCTGTGGCCTCCAATGGACCTACAATCTGGGACTGTATTGTGAACGAAATTAAGATCTGAGTCAGTGGGTTGGAGCAACTAATTCCACTCTTTTTAAAAACCATCAGCTGGCTCTTCTTAGACCTGAGATATCAGGGTCTTCTTGTAAAGAACTGAGTGGGGCCACTGAATATCAGGTCATACCTTTGGTTCTCTGGGCTTGGGCTTCCGGTGACATAATGCTCTCCTTTTGGCTCAGGGTGGCTCCTTGGCCTCACTTGCAAAGACCGCTCAGAGCTGAATAAGGTTTGACCTGGGGAGCTGTACAAGGATTAAGGTAAAAGCTGAGTGTAACTAAAGCTCTTTGGGGTAATGGAAAAATTACCTTAATAACCAGGTATCCAGGTGGCAGCTGCTCTAGAGATTCAGCTATGAAGTCTCTTTAAACCTGTGATTTACTAACATTCCACTATTTTACACCAGAACCTGGTCCCTCCCCTTTTGGGAGGGGGGAAGGGAAGCCAAATTAAAGATACCTAAAAGACCTGGGAGGATATATACTGAAATTTTAATAGGATGTCATCTGGGTGGTAGGATTACAGAAAAAAAAATCCTCTTTATTACCAAATTGACTGGTATAAAAATAAAAATACTTTTAAAAAATTATGTGTACCTCTTTTGGAAATATTTACATGCATCCTATAAAATTGCTGGGAGGAAGTAATTGAAATGTGAAGATACCAAGTCCATTAATCAACTGCTGTTCTATGCACTTCAAGAATAACCTACTTTTAAAAGATGGCAGAGAAAAGATACATGTCTCGAGTTCTGTACACTGCGTTGTGATTAAAAAAAAAAAAAAAATCCATGTCTTAGGCCCTAGGCTCTAGATCACAAATGTACTGAAGGACAGTTTCAACAGCTTAAGAAGGTCAACATTAATACATTCAGAACCTCAAAGCAAAAAAATAAAATAAAAATCCATAGGATAATTCCATGCCTCAAACTGTTAGTTTCATGCCCAAATCCAGCAAACTTTTTCCCCCTGTTTAGTCTGCTCTCAAGCTTTACAGTAAAAGCTTTGTGACAATGTTCTGGTACAGAAAAGCTGCCTCCAGGACCAGGAGATGCCATTAGCAGATAAAATTATATTGGCCTCAAACACAAATCCTATTTCAATGATCTCAAATTAAATCTGATGTCTATAAGCTCTAATTTTCTGCTAATAAGCACAAAAATGACAAATGAAAACACTAGCAGTCAAAAAAAAGCTTGCTTGTCATCAAGTTCATCCAGACTCCAGATCTCATGTGTCCTTAACACTCTACGGAGGCAGAGACCTCATATCTCACGCTCAGGTCTTTCCTCAGGCTCTGACCTGAAGCCTTCCTCGCGGGAGGGCCAGAGCTCTCCTGCCTTCTCTAAGATCCTCCACAAGACTCTTCTCCCCAGCACAAGCTGCCTATCCCACTGGACTCTCCCCTGGCTCCAGGAAAGCAGCCCAGCCTTTCCTTCTGGGAAAGGCTCCTCTCCCTCATGCCAGCTGCCTGGACAGTGCCTGCCAGGACATGTGGCCGCACCCATGCCAGTCTGACTCACTATTGCATCCTCCTCCTAGGGAGGCACAGACATGCAGAGCCAACCTCCAGCCAGCAGTGGAAGCGTGGCGTATCCAATGATAGCAGCACACACCATGCCCAGGTGCTGGAGCCTTATTCTTGAGCCCGAACCCCTGCAGTAAGATCTTCCTCAGAGCCATGTCTCTTCTGTGAGAAAGGAGACACCATCTCTAAGAGGCCTTATTCTGAACTGACAGGTGGGAACAGGCATAATCACAGCTCAGCTCCGGAAGCCCTCTTCACCCTGTCCTTTCTCATCTCAGACAGCTCCTGGCTGTTTCTATTAGTTTCCTTTGTGTCAGACACAATTTTTTGGCCATTCTTCAGAAACCAGGAGACAAAAATCATAAAAAATACCCAATGCTCCCCACCCCCACCTTTTGTTTTGAGACAGGGTCTCACTCTGTCACCCAGGCTGGAGTGCAGTGGTGTGATTATATTATAGCTCATTGCAGCCTCAAACGATCCTCCAGCCTCAGCATCCCAAGTAGCTGAGACTACAGGCGCACACCACACCCAGATCCTATGCTCCACTTCTTAGAGCCGGAACTGTTGTTCGGTTGCGCTGGGAAAAATTCACGCTTCACTCCACCAAATATGTCTTTCATAAAGGTCCAAATCATTCTGCCCTAATAAACCAAACTTGCTCGTGAGTGTGCATCTGCCTAAGTCAATTTTTCTTTGTACCAATTATGCTCTGATACCAACCTCATCACATAGATCAACTGCAAAATGATGGCACTTGATGCTCACTCTCTCTCTCCAACATTGCCAGTAGGTACCCAAGATTGTGTTCCTTGCTGTGATGTCAGTTTGCTACCTACACCTCCAAGCCATCATGAAGGCCTTTCAGTCCTCAACTCTTCAGAACACCAGTGTCCGTTAGAAAGTTTGCATCATGATATGCTGGCATTCGGGTCAGCCTGCTCTCTAGCCCTCTTCCTCAACAATGGAAATGGAATTCCTAAGATTTGCCCTAATCAAACTATGCCAGCAACGTGATCAAAATGGGTGATGGTCTGGAGTAGGCACTGTTAACTTGATACACAGTTAAGGGTAATGACAACAGTGTATTTGCATATAGGTGCAGGATACAGAGGATAAGATCTTTTAGCTAAGAAACCTGTGTCTGAAGTCCACACTTTAACCCTAGCAGGCCCCACAGCTGAAAACAGTATGGTGTTACCAGGCTACACAGAACAAAATGAGCCTACTTGTAGGTTTAAGTAAAATTCCCTTACTTTAAAAAAAAAAAAAAAAAAAAAACCTTGCTCTTTTATTTCTTCAGGGCTAGAAGTGACTTATCAACAGGAACCTAAGGTCTTATTTCAAACTAGAATGTGGAAATAGGGAAGAGCAACTGATGCTAAATGGGCCTACTTCCCCAAAAGACCACTCAACTTCAGGCGAAGAAGTCCTAAGTCAGAGAACCCTCAATGTCCTCAGACGCCGAGGATTTCCTGGTTCCATCCCAGCTGCTCGATGCAGAGAACTGGTTTCAGCCTGAAGGAGGTGGTTTGGGTGAAGCATAGTTATCTTGGGACATGGTGCCTCCTTACTAGGATTAAAAGTTGGGCAGTGTTTCTGGGTATGATATCCACACTCTAAAAGCAGCAAGGGATCTGGGACACTGATTTAGGGTCCTAAGTCAGGTGCAACTAAGGTGGGTAATGGCCTCAGCAAAACGAAGCACTGGCTCAGCATTTACTGGAAGGGCTGCCCTGCATTCTAGTTGGGGGGATAAAGGAGGAAAGGCAGTGCCAACACTCCAAAAGCACTGAACTAGTTAGTATGACTGGTCTTCCTACAGCAGCCTTTATAGGTTTGCTTCTATTTTGTTATGAATTAAACAAAAAAAAAGTTTTAACATCTGCATCTCTACCACCCAGAACTGACCATTCACACTGAACCATGGCCAGCTGTGCTGGCTCACCCCCGTAATCCCAACAGTATGGAAGGCTGAGGTGGGCAGATCACTTGAGGCTAGGAGTTCAAGACCAGCCTGGCTAACATAGCGAAACCCTGTCACTGCTAAACATACAAAAATTTAGCCAGGTGCGCACCTGTAATCCCAGCTACTTGGGTGGCTGAGGCACAACTGCTTGAATCCAGGAAGCAGAAGTTGCAGTGAACGGAGATCACGCCACTGCACTCCAGCCTGGGCAACAGAGTGAAACTCTGTTTCAGAAAAAAAAAGACACACACACACACACACACACACACACACACACACACAAAGGCTGAGCTATATTTTCTTTCTAAAAATAAAAGCGAGAATTATAATTTTTTTTTTTATTTTTTTTTATTTTTTTTTTAAAGATGGGGTTTCACCATGATGGCCAGGCTGGTCTTAAACTCCTGACCTCAGGTGATCCACCCACCATGGCCTCCCAAAGTGCTAGGATTACAGGCGTGAGCCACCGCGCCCGGCCAAGAATTATAATTTTCTACAGTTCATTTTTTCTCCATCCCCAAGCTCCTCCAACGCTTTCCACCTCCATCATGAACCTTTTTTTTTTTCTATTTGATTTACTTAAATAGAGATGGGGATCTTGCTATGTTCCCCAGGCTGGTCTTGACCTCCTGGCCTCAAGCGATCCTCCTGCATCAGTCTTCCAAAGTGCCGGGATTACAGGCGTGAGCCACTGCATCCAGCCCCATCATGCATTTTGACACCCAAGCCCTGTCATAAACTGTCTCCTTCCAGTTCATTTAAGTCTATGTACAGTGTATCTATATCTATACTGAACCCTGTAATACTGTGGCTTTCTTAATGCCCTAAGTGGTATACTGTACATATCACTGAGTAACTTTTCACTCAGCAGCACATTTAAGATCCATCCAGTTGGTATACAGATGTAACTAATTCATCTGAACTGTTATACTAGTCCACTGTAAAACAGACCATTTTATTTATGGACTCCCTTACTGGTGGCCACTCCCCCTCCCCTTTAAACTAATTTTCCTCTATTAATCAATACTTTACTCTCGTAGTATATGTCTCCCTGTACTGTGTGAGTTTCTATATATCCAGAAATTAAAGTCTTAGGTCATGGGGCATATTTATTTTTATTCTTACTAAATATTGCTGAATTGCTCTCCAAAGTGGCTATATCAATTTACTGTCAACCAATCAATGTTGAGTTGATGCGTTCCACACCTTTCCCCACACTTGGTACTGCCAGACTTATTAAATGTTTGCCCATCTAATGGGTGATATTTGTTGTTCTGCTCATCTAAGGTTAATAACCAAACAGAGATAGCCAGATAGTTTCAACGTTTATAACGTCTCTTATTTCCCTGCTTCTTAACTCAACTGAATCTCCTCTGAAGTGGCATGGTGGACAGCGTGTCTTATATGCCCTGACTGACTCCACTGATGGGCAGTTCTTTTTTGTTCATTGCCAAGGAAGACGTCAGTTGTTTAGTGTTGAAGAAAGATTATCTGCAAGTAAACTGAAGATGTTTGGAAGGGACAGGACACCCATCAGAGAGTCTTGACTGTAGAGTTCAGCCAGCAGCTACGCTGGTCCACAGTGTGAAATGCTAGGACCGGCAACCTCCCTGCCCTTGTATAGCTGATCTTGGCATTTCTCCCATCGCAGCCACAGCCTGCTCGCAAGACTGCTTGCTGGCATCAGGAAAGAGGCTTAAGGCTCCTCAGGAGCTTTGTCTATGGACAGAGTGGGGGAGGTGACTCTCAAGAGGCTGCCGAAGGTAAGGCAGCCAGCTAGCTCTCCCTCTTACGTGCAGACCAGCACAAACCACCGCAGGGGCGGGGCTTCACCACGCTGCTTGGTGGGGCCCTAAAGCCCCCACCCTTGAGCTCCTGGTCATACCAGGAGCCAAAAAGGCCTAGCAAACGCTGCATACCACCATCCACCCACTCACTTTCCCCCAACAGCCTCTTTAGCAAAGCCCCAAGTATTCAGATTACTCAATTATCCAGTCTACCCCTTGGTGAAAAATGCAAGCTCCCCGAAACTACGGTGGTATCAAAAATGGTCTTCATACACCTGGTTGTTTAGCTCTGTTCCCATCTGTGACAGTTGCAATAAAACTCTGTTCACAGGGACAACGCATTCTTGTGGTGTATCAGTTAATTGGGATTTGACTGTGGACTTTTGGAGTGATTCAGAATGAAGGGTAATGTCAAATGAGTCATTTTCCTCTACTCTGGTCTCAGTCTTAGCTCTTGGCCAAGTTAACACATCCTGACTTGCCTTCATAAAAGCTGAAGCAAAATAAAACCCAAGAAAGTGAGTTTGTAATGTAAGTGCTACATTTTTTCTACCTTCCTGCCCACAACCATTTCCTCATTTCTTCCATGGCCTCAATATTAAGAAACAAAATGGTTTTTCCTGTGACCCCACATCAGTGTCACAACATTCAAGGCGCAGAAGCAACTCCCGTAAGGTGCTGTTTGGAGTCACAGCTACCAAATTTGCTAAGTCACGGAGGGTACAGTTCTTAAAGAGCTAATGATGCTCTTTGCTAAAATATGAATACAACATTATTTCTAATGCAATGCTTAAAATCAAAGTGGCTGTGCTGGACAGGAGACCAACATCCGCACGTTTTATCTCATCAGTAACTGAGAAATGAGTTCAAGGACCGTCTTTAAGTCGTCATTAATCATGCCCCAGGAGAGGCTGCCAGGCCCGCTACAAGAGGCCCAGGAATGAAGTTGCACAGACTGCATTATCTGGGCACCAGGCTCTGCCACTCTGCACCAAAGCTCTTAGGGCAGTACAGAGAACCAGGTGACCTGCGCCAATCATTTTTCACTTAGTTGAGACATTTTTAATTGGGGGAAATGTATGCTTCATTATTTGACTCACTGAAAGGGGAAAAGGGACTTTTTAAGCCTGCAAGAACCACAATGTAGTTTCCCCACTCACCCAGCGAAGATAATTCTCTCAAAAGCAGAATAATCGAAAGGTTGAGTCATATTCCCCACAGAGCTCCACTCCCCCACAGATCTGGTGATGGGTTACATTTCCCCTCCCTACAAAACAGCCCACTCCTGCCCCACAGCACCTCAGGCCACCAAAGGGCAAATTATTTGCTAACAATGCTGCAGCAGAGGTAGTCCTGACCTCCATCTCCTTGGTGGCCTAGGGAGTGGCCACACCCTCAAGACCACCAACTGGCTCCAATCCTAATCTAACCAGAAGGGAGAGCAAGTCAAGGGCTGGAATGTTCCCGTTAAGTGGTATTCCACTTACACTTACAGGGAAACACCAAAGGCTTAAGTCTGCCCCTCCTTGACTGCCTTTGTCTAGAGGTCCCAATCTCAGATGACCAAAAAGCATCTGCTCCAATAGAGTTGGAAAGTTACATGATCAGTTACTTTGTCAACACTAAACCAGATCCCTGAGGGGATTGGTTTCCAGGAGACACTTGGTATTTAAAGCCTGATTCCCCACGATTAACTGTAGGCGTTTGGGGACAGCAGGAAGATAATGAATCAAGAATTTCAGGCCCTTACGGTGGATTAAGTAATTGTGCTCAAAATTAATACACTCACTCACAGGTTTTTCTTCTGGGTATCTCGCCAGAGATTAGACACTGAACTGAGTGTCCAATGTATATCCACATAGGCATGAATCTTTTCAACAATCATGAGGAAAATGTTGCTCTGTTTTTCCCCAGGAAACTAAGGTTTCAGGCTGAATAACTTCAATGAGCAGTCTCAGGAAATTAATGAGTCAAACCTTACTCTAAAGCCTTTTTGAAAACTTCCCAATGTCTCTGTCCACGTGGACCTTCACTGTCGGCCTCACTTTACGCGTACCAGCAAAGGTCCATGCCTTGGGTCTGAAGTACGCAGATTAAGAAGCCAACGGATGCCTTTCCATGACTGGATCTTTAAATGACCTTCAGACTGGAAGGTGCTTTCCTGCATCTTCTAATCCAGTGTGCTTGGCACGTGGTGAGACCTTGCGAGGCTTCCTGTCCCTCTCCCTCCCCCAACAGGAAGCTCGTACCCCCCCTCTCAGCATTACAGGAAATAAATCTTATGTTCGTTCCGTAACTAGACTGTGAGCTCTGTGGGCTATCGTCTAGTCATCCTGGTCTCCAACTCCGACCACCAAACAGCCCTTGACCCACACCATCTGCGTAGAATGAACGCGACAGATTTCCTGCCCCCTCTGTAACCAAACCCCCACCCGACCCCCGCGGCCTCTGCGTTCCACAAACAGGGTGCATTTGTTAAGAAACGTGCAGCAGAGGCGCGGAGCAGGCGAACGCCGGGAGGCCCCAGCGAAACCTGAAGCGGTTTCCCCGACCCGCTACGCAGCCCGAAGCCATCGCCCGGCGGGCCCAGGGCGCGCTACGTGCAGCCCGGCCGCGGCGGGATGGAGTGCAGTCCCTCGCGGCCATCCGGCAAGGGCCCGGCAAGCTCGCGGGCCACGAGGCATTCCCCAGGACCTCACAGGCGGCCCATCTAATCCCGGCCGCACAAGACGCGCAGCGCCACAGGGGGAGCCGCCCAGCCTCCCGGCAGCCGGGCAGGCCAAGGTTACGTAAGCCTCCAGCTGCCCCCGGGCCGCCGCATCCCGCCCGCCGCGCGGTGCAGCCGGCCCAGCCCTCCGCCTGCGGGGGGCTTCGAGGCAGTGACGGAAAAGGGGCGCGGGAGTGCGCCAGGGGACCAGGGGAGTGGGCGGGCACGACCAGAGCAGAGAGGGAGGGGACGCGCCAGGAGAGGAGGGGGATGCGGAGGAGCGGACGTGACCAGCGAGCAGGGGGAGGGGCGGCGAGAGAGGACTGGGGCGCGGGAAGGGCGGTTGCGCACGAATGGAAGATGGATGCGGGAGGAGAACCACAGCAGAGTTTCAAGAAGTTACACGGAAAGCACAGGAATGAGGGGACACGGACAGGTTGAAGAGGAGGGCGTGGATGGACCGGTCTTAAGTGGGAAGGGGAGGACAACAAGCACGGAGCAGGGATGCGGAGGAAGTGGAGACAAGGGTGGGATCAATCACGAGGGAGAGAGAGAAGGCACGCGAGGATGGAGGCGGATTGAGGAGCGGGGCAGGAGAAAGAGGATGGGACCAGAATAGGGGGAGAGAGCTGGGGCGGGAAAGAAGCCAGGGAACCCGCCTGATCTGGAAGGAACGGCGCTGGGGACTTCTGATGCGCAGGCCCCAGGCGTGAGGACCGTTCTCCTCGCCCCAAGCTCGACCGCGTCCCAGACTCCCAGGATCCTGCGCCGCCCCGCCTGCATGCGCCGGGCCGCCAGGCGCGTCGGGATTCCCCACTAGCCGGGCGGCACAGGCCCCAGATGCGGATGGATGGTGCAGCCTGTCGCACTGCTCACCTCGGGTGCTGACCGACTCGGGCTATGCTGCAAACGTGACGAGGTCTGTAACTCCGGGATGCGCAGGGGCTGTGCAGGGAGCCGAGCCTCAGCCTCAAGGTTATCCCTCTGCTGGCCGCCGCAATCCCTCCGCCGCCCCGCCCCCTGCCCAATCCCGGCTCCCCGCGACCCGGGCCCCGCCCCCTGCGTCCTCGCGGGCGCAGTCACCTTCAGGAGGAAGCGCAGCGGCGGCAGAACGCATGGGCAGGTTGCCCTTTCGTTGGGGGGGGACTACATTCTGCGGCGGAAGGACACGGATGCAGAGTCACAGCTTGACGAATCTGGAGGCCAATGGGGACGCGGCGGGGCAGCGGGGCCTCCCCCCGGGCGCCGGGCCACCTGTTGCCGCCAACGTGGGCTGCCAGGTGGGGTCTTTTTTCTTGGCCCTCGGCCCAGGCCACCCCAGCTGTCTCGGCCTACCCGGGCAGGGCCCAGATTTATGGGTTCATGGGCAGCATTCTCCCGGCCTCGCCCTGCCACTCTCTACCCCTCTGGGTGTCTGCTCCTGCGCACCCTCGGGGACTGAGCTGAACGGGAAGTTGGGAGGAGCTGCAGACTAGTGCGTGGTTGGAGGTCCCGGCCGCCTTCTGAGGGGCTCAGGCACTGGAGCGCGAGTGGGGAAAACTAGGGACTGCGGAGTGGGCCTGGAGCGGAAGCGCGAGGCCCTTTTGCGCTTAGGACCATTCATTGCCCTAGGACCGCGGAACAAGGAAGGACAGGTTGGGGCCCTGTGAGTAATTTAGTAGGGTCTGGAATCCTGCAGAGCTAGCGCCTAAGAGTAGAAAGCAAATAGAAGGTATTGATATTAGCGCAGAGCTGGGCATCTAGAAATACCAATTCAGAACATTAGAGTCGATAACCTATGCAGGAGTCGGCATTTCTGTTTTCACCCTAGTCGTGAATTTAAGTCAATGTTGTTGGAACTTTTCTTACATTTTTCTACCAGGCATTTTTTGATTTCTCAATTGTTAGCCAGCAACCAGTGATGCCAGCAGTTGTCATAAACAGCTGTTAACTCTTGCCTTCATTCACAGATACAATATTGCGGCATTCAAAATATGAAGCCTATTCTCTTAGGTTCTTTTTTTTTTTTTTGGCAAAAGACACTAAATGGGTGTGACTTGCTCAGGCATACCCGCTGCCTACAGCTGAATCACAGGGCTTCATTCGCTTCCTGTTAGCTCAGATAAGCTGGGAGGAGATACTGACAGCCTAAAAGTGAATTTCTGTTTTAAGTGAGATAAAAATCTTTCAATTTATTCTGTAAGCCTTTCCTGGTCCCTTTGGTTGTAGGTGGGAAGTAAACTACCTACTTGATTACTAAGGTGGTGAAAGAACATGAAGTTGTTTAGAAGAAAAAAAGACATGCCCCCTAGGAAGAGTTAGCGGTCCCTATTAGAGAAAGAGTGATGGCATAAAAGGCCCTCTCTGGCCCCTGAGCTGAAGACAAACTAAGAATAATGGTGGACAACACTGGGATGGCAAGGATCTGGCCAATGCTGGACTATGTTGTATTTTAAAGTTCTAAATTGTCCGGGCGTGGTGGCACATGTCTGTAATCCCAGCTACTCAGGAGGCTGAGGCACGAGAATCACTTGAATCTGAGAGGTGGAGGTTGCAGTGAGCAGAGATAGCGCCACTGCACTCCTGCCTCGGTGACAGAGCCAGACTTTGTCTTAAAAACAAACAAAAAAGTTCTAAATCTAGATATGTTCCCAAGACTGAAATGCACATGTATTAAACTGGAGAACTGATGGCAAACTGTTACTCCTCAGTTGCAGATTTTGATCTGACAGTTATAGAAATGCTGTCCATGAGACTCTGGCAGAGACAAATCCAGCGAATCCTTGCTCACATTAAATGCATAGTAAAAATTTGTCATGCTGAATTTAAGATAATTTTCTCTTTGGTGATAAGTAGGGCAGTATAGAAGATCAAGCTTGGGTTCTATCATACCTTAGTTCCAGTTCCACTCACTAGCCCTATGACCAAATATTGTAATTTAATATGTAGAAGTCCAGTTCCTCAAAAGTAAGTTGAGGACAATTCCTGCTTCACATGGTGGGGTTTGATGATGTATGTGTGTGAATGAGTCCAACACTGCCCAGTAGGCATCCTCTTTCTTTGGGAATTGACTAGTTCTGGAGGGCTGTCCTTGTGTGATACACACACACACACACACACACACACACACACACACACACGTGTTTTCGTCCAGTTCCTTGCTTATAACTTCCACAGTTCTTATTAGTCTTTTATTTATAATGTTGGGGGTACGTTAGGCTCAGAAGCAGGTCTCACAGAGCAGAATCTCTCTCTCCCTCTCTGACCTCTGTCTTCCTTTCACCTGTTCCTTTCCCCGCAAGGCAGAAATCTTCCCCCAACTTTGTGTCTTGGAGCCGGCTATAAATAAATTCTTTGTCATACCTTTTCTGATTGTGGGTCATAAGACCCCCATTTCAGAAGGGGTCCTGCCCTGTACCTTGGAGGAAAGAATGCTGCACAGAGGCCAAAACAAATCTTGACAGGCTTTGCTGGGTTCCCTCACTCAGTCTAGCCTATCAGTATCAGATCATACCCTTTAGTCCAAGCACATTTCCACCTGATTATCAATCATGCCTATCCAAGGAAGTCTCCATAAAAGGCCGAGTACAGGATTTGGAGGCTTTCAGATAACAGGTTCCTGAAGGGTGGCACTCCCAGGGAGGGCATGAAAGCTCCATGTCCCTTCCCCCATACCTGGCCCTGTGCATCACTTCATCTGTATTCATTATAACATCCTTTATAACAAACCAGTAAATGTGTTTCCCTGAGTTTCATGAGCCTCTGTAGCAAATTAATTGAACCCAAAAAGGGAATCATGGGAATCCCAAATTGAAGTTGATCGGACTTGAACTGGTGTCCAAACCAGGGGCAGTCTTGGGGACTGGGACCTCAACCTGTGGGATCTGATATTATCTCCAGGTACAGTGCCAGAATTGAATTGGAAGACACCCAGATGATGCCCGCAGCAAAACTGATTGCCTGCTTGGTGTGAGGGGAAATCCCCCACATATTTGGTCACAGAAGTCTGTGTTGATTGTTGTGGTGGTGTGAGAACAGAGAAAAAATACAGTTTGAGTTGGTTTTTCCACAGAAACCTTCTGACCAGAGCCAGAATGTCTTTCTGAATTTAAGCTTGTCCTTCTCTGGGCCCTCACTCCTTTGACCCAGTAACAGGTCAGGACTACAGGAAACTTGGGTTGCTAAAGGAGGACACAGGTTCCTCCCCCTAGAACCAGCCCTTCCACTCTGCTGCTGGACCTGGCCAAGATGGGAGGTGAAACTGCTAGGCTCACTGGATTTCTGGATTTGGGTGTGGGTAAAGGTGGATGTTGGTGTGTTTTCTGTTTGGAGGCTTAACCATAGCATCTGTAGTTTAATGGTTTAACTCTAAAATCATTTGGAGTCCCTGGAGAATGGGTGGTAGGTGTGTCAGCAAACCATAATGAACCTAATCCTAGAGCCTAAAGACAAGCTTTGGCCCTGATGAAGAGGGTGAGATTATAGGCTTCACATCAATTATGTGACATCTTAACCTCTGTCTGAAATGGCAGTGTTCTCCCAGGACGGTACAATTTCCAGGAAAGCCTACAGGCCCTGAATGCCAGATTTAAAGCAGAAATACAGTACTTATCACTTTGGACTTATACAGGGTCTCATTTTGTCACCCAGGCTATTGTGCAGTGGCATGATCTCGGCTCACTGCAGCCTCAATGTCCCGAGTTCAAGCAATTCTTCCACCTTAGCCTCCTGAGTAGCTGGGACTATAGGCATGCACCACCACATCTGGCTAATTTTTAAATTTTATGTAGAGGCTGGGCGTGGTGGCTCACACCTGTGATCCCAGCATTTGGGAGGCTGAGGTGGGTGGATCACATGAGGTCAAGAGTTCGAGACCAGCCTGACCAACATGGTGAAACCCTGTCTCTACTAACAATACAAAAAAAAAAATTGGCAGGCGTGGTGGCAAAATACAAAATTACAAAAATTAGCTGGGCATAGTGGCAGGTGCAGCTAATCCCAGCTACTTGGGAGGCTGAGGCAGGAGAATTGCTTGAACCCAAGACGCAGAGGTTGCGGTGAGTTGAGATAGTGTGATTGCACTCCGGCCAGGGTGACAAGAGGGAGACTCCGTCTCTAAATAAATAAATAAATTTTGTGTAGAGATGGGGTCTTGTTGCCCAGACTGGTCTCAAACTCCTGGGTTCAAGTGATCCACCTGCTTCAGCCTCCCAAAGTGCTGGCATTACAGGTGTAGGTCACTGCACCCAGTCCAGGTGAACTTTATGGTTTTCTTTTTTATTTTTGAGACAGAGTCTCACTCTGTTGCCTAGGCTGGAGTACAATGGTGTGATCTCAGCTTGGTGTGATCTCAGCTTACTGCAATCTCCAGCTCCTGGGTTCAAGCGATTCTCCTACCTCATCCTCCCGAGTACCTAGGATTACCTGCACCTGCCACTACGCACAGCTAATTTTTGTATTTTTAGTACAGAAAGGGTTTTGCCATGTTGATCAGGCTGGTCTTGAACTCCTGACCTCAAGTGATCCACCTGCCTTGGCCTCCCAAAGAGCTGGGAGTACAGGCATGAGCCACTGCACCCAGCCTGAACTTTTATTCTGTGCCTTCCTTAAACTCCTACAATTTCTTCAGGCCTACAAGAGTGGCATATCAGTTTCCCCAAACAAATCCTGGAAGATAAAGTTAGCCTTTTGGAGTTAGAGATAAAGAGAGAACAGCCTGTCAGTGTGGAAAGGGCATGCTTCATGGAGGAGACACATTCAAGCTAGGCATGGAAAAGAGATGGGTATGAGAAGGCCGTGGTGTTGGGGGCAGCCATGGGGAGGAACAGTAAACAAATACTGAATGTTTTCTGAATGCAACTGTGTATCTAGGTTTCTCCAGGCTCCTGCAACCTCATCAGTGCTTAGAATGGAAGGGAGAAGCTTAAGGAGTCCTTGGTCACTCTGTTGGAAGTAGTCTTAGCCAAGGTGACCCTGTCAACCAGTGTGACCTCCAGCAATCTTTCTCTAGCCCAGAAATGCTGGGCTCACTGGACAAAGCCTCCTTAGAGTGAGCTAATCCTATATACCAAGCAACTCCCTTAGAGGCCCTGTGCTCTTTTATTCCCTTAAGTGTAGCCAGAGCTCAGGCCCCCTAAGATGCAAGTGACACTATAAGCAGGCTCTATCCCCCAAAAGTAATTGCCTGGGTATACTTTGGCTCTTTCCATCCCAAAGAGAGGCAGACACTGGAGCATCCTGACACACAGCACATAGGGATGAGATGCGGCATCAATCAAGATTTGGAAGATCATGAAGGCATCAGTGAACCTGTGATCAAGTGGGCTCCCCCCCCAGGGGTCCTCCAGCTTCAGTTCCACCAGTCTGTTTTTTCCCTGACACACTTCCACTCTCCACCTGTGTCTGCCCTTGCTCAGCAGCTGCCAGCTAATATGACCCACTTATCCCAGGAAGGACAGCTAGGACAGAGGTTACTTTGGGTCCTCTCCTAAGCAACATAATATTTAACTTAAAGAGTAGCATCTCTGGCTCACTGTGAGAGGAGGAGAGGTCTGATGCCTTTGTGGCAAGTCCTGTGCTCCAAAGGGGCCAATGAACCTTCAAATGAGCTGCAGCCTACCTTATTCCCACTCCTCCTGGGGGAGGAAGGCTCTAAGAGGAATTGCACGACCATAGAGCTTCAACACCACTCCTGAATCGATCCCAGAAGCTGTGGCATTCCTCAGACCTCCATCTCAGAATCCATCCTGTGAGAAGCTGGTAAGAAACCCTGCAATGACTCAGCGCCAGACTCTTCTCCCCTCTCCCCACCAGCCAGAATGAAAGGCAAAATCGAGCAGGCTTCTCCCCACTGGATGGCCACATCCTCACCACAAACTGAGTCATGGTCACACCCTGCCTGATGGAAAATTACCAGGAGGAGGGAAACAGAAGATCAAACTCCAGGGGTTTGTAATTTCTCAATCTAAAAATCAGATAAATGCTTAAGGTGATGGATACCCCATTTACTCTGATGTGATTATTATGCATTGCATGCCTGTATCAAAATATCTCAAGTAACCATAAATATATACACCTACTATGTACCCACAAAAATAAAAAATAAATATAGCCATCTACTCTGTACCTGGAACTAATGAATAAAATAGTACTTTTCCTGACCCTAGTCCTAACCAAGCATGTCCAGGTCTATGAAGTGAGATTGCTTGAGCCCAGGACCATGTGAAAGGTGAGAGGCTGCTGTCAACCTGTATGTGTGGTATTTGTAATAGGCTTGGCCCTATGAAGGATAATGCCTTGTTGCTCACACCTGTGTTTCACAGGCTCCAGCTGCCCCACCTCCAAAAGAACCAGGCCTGGGGCAGGGGAAAGGGGCAACTTTCCCTCAATTCCCGCTCCAGGCTGTGGGAGGATTCTTCTCCATAAACTCAGGGTCCCCACCCAAGTTTCCCTACAATGAAGGCATTCTTGTGTTTGTGGGGTTTTATTTTTACCTCATATATGTTAAGATATTATCATCTGTGATTTCCAAACTTCTTAGATCCAAAAAGTCCTATTGCTTTTTTTGGCATATGAAATGATGTATTTAATTTCATTGCAATTTTATTGACATAAAAAGATCATTATTATACAGATGTTATTTTTTTTAAGTGACACCCATGAGGCTAGCTCTGCTCTTTGAGTTTTTCTGGTAACATATACCATCTGTTTGTTCCTTCTCATTCCATCATTTGCTAGTACCGCTAAACTGGATGCCAGTGATACAGGGATACTATAAGAAATGCTTATAGTATACTATAAGAAAAATCTATTAACAATCTTTGAACAGAAATGTTTTTATACCATTTGAGTAGCCACACACCGAAGTTCAGTTGTTGGAACATCAGTGAGAACAGCTGGAGAATGTCTAGGAAACAGTGGTTAAAAGAACTCAGGTTCTGGAGTTGGGCAGAGCTGGTTAAAAACAGCACTGGCTGGGCAAGGTAGCTCATGCCTGTAATCCCAGCACTTTGGGAGGACTGCTTGAGGCTAGCAGTTTGAAACCAGTCTGGGCAACATAGCAAGATCCCATCTCTACAAAAAAAATTTTTTTTTTGAGAGAGAGTTGCTCTGTCGCCAGGCTGGAGTGCAGTGGCGTCATCTCTGCTCACTGCAGTCTCCGCCTCCTGGGTTCGAGCGATCCACCTGCCTCAGCCTCTTGAGTAGCTGGGACTACAGGCACGTGCCACCACGCCTGGCTAGTTTTTTTTTATTTTAGTAGAGACGGGATTTCACCATGTTGGCCAGGCTGGTCTCGAACTCCTGACCTCAGGTGATCCACCCACCTCGGCCTCCCAAAGTGCTGGGATTAAGGTGTGAGCCACCGTTCCGAGCTACAAATTTTTTTTTTTTTAATTAGCCAGGCATGATGGCACATGCCTGTAGTCATAGCTACTTGGGAGGCTGAGGCAGGAGGATCACTTGAACTCAGGGGTTCAGAGTTACAGTGAGCTATGATCGTGCCACTGCACACCAGCCTGGGTGACAGTGAGACCAAGCCTCAAAAAAAAACAAAAACAAAACAAAAACTTAGCATTACCACTAACCAGCTGTGGGACATTATATACATTATTTAAGATCTCTAAAGAAAACCTATCTTCCAGCTTTTCTGTCAGGATTAAATGAAAAAATATTTGTAAAGTGTGAAGACTTTACAGCATAGAACCAGAACAGCAGTCTGGAGTCAGGCTGCCTGTCACTAGCTGTGGAATATGACAAATTCCCTGTGCTCTGTGCCTCTGCTTTCTCATCTACAAAACAGGAATAATCGTGACTCCTTCATAGGCTTGTTCTGAGAAGTACGAGTCAATACACGTAGAAAACTTGTAATAGTGGCTGGGCATGGTGGCTCACACCTGTAATCCCAGCACTTTGGGAGGCTGAGGCGTGTGGATCACCTGTCAGGAGTTCAAGGCCAGTCTGGCCAACATGGTGAAACCCCATTTCTATTAAAAATACAAAAAATTAGCTGGGTGTGGTGGCGCGCACCTGTAATCTTAGCTACTCAGGCGGCTGAAGCAGGAGAATCCTTAAACCTGGAAGGCAGATGTTGTAGTGAGCCAAGATGGCACAACTGCACTCCAGCCTGGGCGACAGAGTGAGATTCCGTCTCAAGAAAAAAAGAAAGAAAAGAAAGAAAAACTTATAATACTGAGCACACAGTAAGTCATCCAAAGTGTTAGCAAATTATTAAAGTGCTTAGCAAATGCCAGCACCTTCTTGGTAAAAACTACAGAAAATGTCAGCTATCTCTAATACTATAGAGATGGGCACAAAGTCCTCTCAGGAGGCAAGTATTTCAGTTAGAATGGGCTCAGTGATGAATGAGGTCATTTACTTGGTGAATTTCCTAGACCTGAAACCAGACTGGGAGAAGAGGGCTTAGAAGACTTGTAAATTAGAATGTACTAGTGTTGATCAAGAATGAGCAAAGTTTAAGAAACAGCTTCTAGAGGGATGGACCTTAAGAATAGTACTTACATGTTAAAGCAGGTCAGGAACTAAAGAATAGGATAAAGTACCCAGGCAACAAGGTACCTCTCAAGTATGGTGAAGGTAATGAAAAACAACAGGTAGTCTAGGGTGGGCTTTGTAAATCAAGAAGCTGTAACAGAATTTAAAAAACTATCCTTCAAATGCCAGGCTTGTTTAATGCTTTTTGTATTCTCTGTGCTTATTTAATATTTCATAAAGTATGTAATCCCAGCTCTTTGAGAGGCCGATGCAGTCAGACGGCTTGAGCTCAGGAGTTTGAGATCAGCCTGGGCAACATAGTGAAACTCTGTCTCTACAAAAAATATGGAAATTATCCATGCATGGTGGTGCCCTGCTGTGGTCTCAGCTGCTTGGGAGGCTGAGGTGGGAGACTCACCTGAGCCTGGAAGGTCAAGGCAATAAAGTAAGACCCTGTCTCAAAAAAAAAAAAAAACATAAAATATTTGGAAATCTCCAACTGACTCAGCGATGCTTATAACTAAAGATTTGGGGTACATGGAGCACAGCCTGAAAGGCCAGCAAAAGGCTGAAATGAGAAATTCAACAGGGAGAAGAAAAAATTCACTAAAACAATTAGGTCTCCTACAAAGAGCTGCCTTCCTTTACCGCCTTGCTAAGCTTGTGGAATTTTGTTGGGTTTTGTGGGTTTTGTTTCATTAAGTGATGCTGCATTACCTTAGGATGTGTATAGATTTCAACTTAGAAACAAACCCCTTCCTGCTCCTGCCAGTTCTCCCATAACCTCACTTATCCTGAAGAAACAGATGGGAGGAGGAAGAGAATAGGGGACCAGTTGCTAAGATATAGAGCAAGGGAGACTGGGCAGGTTTTGTGCAGAAAGTAACAGGCCCTAAAGGCAGTAAATCTTAGCTGTTCTGGCCTCAATGGCCCTTTTAAATTTTGACTAACAGTCATTAGTGGTATTCTATATCCTCGGCTTGCTGCATCTGCACAACTGGTTTAAAAAGCTGACAGATCTCTAGTATACTACAATAAATGGACTCAACTTTGATATCATGCAATAAACAGTCCCAATCCACAGGATACTCCAGTCTCCCCACCCTGGGGCAGGTGGTGCTCCAAGGCTAGTCAGACCACAGTGATCGTATCCAGTCCACAGCACCTTCCATTTTATTGTTTTATTTACAAACAGGGTGAAGTCAAAGGGAAAGTCAGGGGTTGGAGTCATTCTGGGCCATCCAAATGTGGAGTAGTTCTTGGGTCAAGCTCCACCACGAAGGCCAACTCTTATATCTCCTTTTCCTGCC
This sequence comes from Cacajao melanocephalus, assembly GCA_963573385.1. Classification (NCBI taxonomy): domain Eukaryota; kingdom Metazoa; phylum Chordata; class Mammalia; order Primates; family Pitheciidae; genus Cacajao; species Cacajao melanocephalus. Next base: position 29,612 of record CAUYLG010058545.1, read on the forward strand.
CCTTGGTAATGGCCCCTTGATTCCTCAGGGCAGCTTCAGCTGCTGTACCTGAACACTTTTATGAGGGCAGATGGATCCTGGGATAACGGGTGGTACGAGGGCTGGGGCCCCCTCAGTTTGTGTAAACCTGAGTTCCGATCACACGCATGATTTCCTTCTGTATCTTGGGGTCCTGAGTATTAATGTTGGCATCACCCACCTGACCATCCTCATATCTGCCAAAGATAGGGCAAGCGTGAGCATAAGAGGGAGAACAATACCAGAATAACGTCAATCAGTGGAACGGTTTCAAGGTATGGCCATCCCATCCCAGAAGTCAAAGCCCTTTCTCACTACTTTTCATAGTGGAAGAGATTCAGCTTATCTGGTTTCCTCTAGATAGATCCCAACAATCTATACCCATTCCCATCCTCATGATAAAGTCCCAGTGCCAGCTCCACTCAGGTAGCCAAGGACATGTCTCAGATAACAGAAATAGACTTATTCCAGTAGCCACACACCATTACACCCCCACCCTCACTCCTCAAGTAATCCCCAGAGTCCCTCCGAGACTTACACAAAGAAGAACCTTGTGCAGACATGGTCGGATACAGGGCACACCCAGATGTTCCCATGCTTCTGGAGGTCCTTAGATGTAATCACTGGGAGAAAGAGGGCCAGAAATCATAAATTTAATGCTTAAGGCATAGAGTCCAGGTAAGAGAAGGAAGCCAGGCCACTTCAACATCACTCTTGGCCAGATTATGTGCCAAAGTTACATCAGAGATAAAGGTTAGAGACACAGAAAAACAGGACATGGGCAAGCTACCTACCTTCACAAAGTGCTATACAGTTTAGATTCCGACTCTGCAGGAACCTGGACTGAATGGATCGGGTCTGGAAGAGAAGGAGGCAAAGGAGACCAGAGCCAGGTAGATGGGTACAGTTTTCCCTTGAAGCTGGTTAGCTGGTGACCGGGGATGGGGATCAGAGATATCCTGGGTTCCCAGCAACCGCCCCCAAAATTTTGCTTTCCCATAGTCAGTATGGATAGGGCCATAGCTTCCATCTTTACATTTTCATCTAAACTCAGCCTCTGCTTTTGTTTGTTTGTTTTCTGAGTCAGAGTCTTGTTCTGTTGCCCAGGCTGGAGTGCAGTGGCGTGATCTCAGCTCACTGCAACCTCCACCTCATAGGTTCAAGTAAATCTCCTGTCTCAGCATCCCGAGTAACTGTGGTTACAGGCGCGTGCCACCACACCCAGCTAATTTTTGTATGTTTAGTATAGGGCGTTTCACTATGTTGGCCAGGCTGGTCTTGATCTGCTGACCTCGTGATCCACCCACCGTGGCCTCCCAAAGTGCTGGGATTATAGGTATGAGCCACCGCGCTCAGCCAGCCTCTGCTTTTATACTCATGACTTAGGCTACATATGACTTCAGAAGTGTGTTCACTTTAGAACATATATGCTTCCTTTAAATAATCTTCAAATCACTCCCCAACCCATCCTCACCCCATTGTTTCCCTGTCCAGCTCTAGAGCCTAAATTAGCCCCAGGGAAAGATTCTGCCTCATTAGAAAAGTTCCAGTACCTGGGGGATGGTATTCATCCTGTTATATCTCTGGACCAGCTCATCCTTGGAGGGCATCCTGTGCTGTCCTTTTCCCATTCCTGTCACAGAACAATACACCCAGTTCATTTATCAAAAGTTTATTAAAGTGCCTACTATGTCCCAGCACTGAGCTAGATGCTCACCAAAATAGTAGAGAATAAAACAAACAAGATATTTTCCCCCACAGAATTTAGTCTGGTGGAAATTACAGGCAAGAACAAGTAATTACAACACAGTGCAGTAAGGGGTTGTGATGCAGATTATAGAGCATGATGTGAGCCCAGAGGAGGAAAACTAGCCTAGCCTAAGAGTTTAAAGAAGTCATGGGTGACAGCTAGACTGAGAACTACCGGATTAGGAAGAGTTAATTAAATAAACAGGGGGAAGTGTCTGGGCAGAAGTAATAGGATACAGAAGGCCTGGAGGAAAGATAAGGTAGTGTGTGTTAGTTGCAGCGAGAATAGTCAATTGCAGAGGAGTGGTGAGAAATAATGTAGAAGTAAGCTAGGATCAGATCAAGCAGGCTTTGCAGGCCTGTTAAGGCAACTAAAGTTTATCCTCAGAACATTAAAGGAACCACTGCAGGGTTCTAAGACAGGGGAGCAGCACATGAACTCAGCCAGGAGTCAGGGGCCCAGGAGAGTGGGACATCAATATTTTGGTGTCAAGTGCCTGGATGAGTGAAATGAATGGAAAGGAAGCAAGCAGAGCAAGTCAGATTTGCTCTAGTCTCAAAGTTACATTAAAAATCTGACCAGTCATTCAAGAGAAAAGGACTCAGCAGCAGTTAAGTGATGAATAATTTTGCACAGGAAATCACAATGGCAACTACCTTGAAGGATCCTACTTCAAAAAGTCTTCCCAAGCTTAAGAAAGAAGTGCCCATTCCTTCTAGTTTCCACATTATCTAAATTCCATAAACTCTCTACCATCCTTACCTATTTATAACATGTATAGACTCAACTTGGAATTTTCTTATTTAGATATGAAAACATGCAGTGTGCTCCTACTCCTCACTCTTTCTGGTCTGAGGATAAGACATTAGCCTCTGTACTCAGCTTTATCATAGGCTCAATCTTATCCCAGTTAGGGATAAAACTGTGTACGCATGTGCACACACATGCCTGTGTATGTGTCTAAACAAGAAGAGAGATGAAGATGGAGATGACACTATCATTATAGGTCATAAGCACTCTCACCACTCTACCTTGGAACTTTCTATTATTATTAACTCCACTCTGATCAGTTCTTGGTTTTCTGATAGCCATGGTATAGAAATAGAGTGAGAGCTGTTGAACTGACAGTCTTCACTGCTCAGGCTATCAATTCATCATGCACTTATACTCAGGTTTCATGACAGTTTTAGGTAGGGCCTGAACAAAACTCAGAATACCAAGAGCCTCAAGGTTTGAATTGCCAATTTCCTCCTTTTACAGGAAAGATACTCACAACCCCTCTGTTTTCACCTTCCCCATTAGCTTAAGGCTCAGCTCTCCATCCAAACATCATGACCTTCTCTCAAATTGGGTATGTCAGTGACAAGAAGTAAAATTCCCATTCAGGTTATACTCCAGAGGAGGCAGATAGGAAGATAATGAACAATCTGATTTCTCTGACAGGTCTTAGAGATGACCCTTACGATATAACCCAAATCTTGTCCCACTCCAATCCTGCTGCACACTGTCCTTTCCATACTGATTCAATGATTGTCTTTCCATTTCCTGAGCCCAGACCCTGAGATCATGGTGGCTAGAATAATTCCCAGATGCTTTGTGTCCAGAGTATGCACTCATCAGAAGTCCCTAAACAAGACTAAACAAACAGATGGAGTATATCACCTCCTTTTTCAATGTCCTCTATTTCAATGTGAACTTTATGGCCGAGTCACTGGAGCCTCTACTAGACATATGAATGCTATTTATACCAACCCCCACTCCCAGAGGGCACTCAATGCCATTAAGCTAAAGATAGTCTGAGGAAGAAAAAACAGAAAACCAGAACAGAATAGGGTAGAAGAAAACATACAAGACAGTTGGTCAAATGCTGGAGTAACTACAGTAAGTGGAACATTTGCACACATTTCCCCCCACATTCCATTGTACATATATATCTATAAGGCCCTCAGAGACCTGTCATTGAAGCAAGGTCTGCTCTGTCAGTCTAATATAGTGTATTAGTCCGTTTTCACACTGCTGATAAAGACATACCCGAGACTCAGTAATTTATACAGGAAAAAGGGTTTAATGGATTTACAGTTCCACATGGCTGGGGAATCATGGTGGAAGGCAAGAAGGAGCAAGTTACATCTTAAATGGATGGTGGGAGGCAAAGGGAGAGCTAGTGCCGCAAAAATCCCCCTTATAGAACTATCAGATCTCATGAGATGTATTCACTATCACAAGAATAGCACAGGAAAAACCTGCCCCCATGATTCAATTACCTCCCACTGGGTCCTCACGTAACACATGGGACTTCAAGATGAGATTTGGGCGGAGACACAGCCAAACCATATCATATAGTGATAAAAACAATGGCCTAGAAATTAGGAGACCTGGACTGCAGCTCTATCTTTGCTACTCACAGCTGTGTGACCATGAGAAAATCATTTAACTTTTCTGTATATCGCCCTTCTTATCTGTAAAGTAATAAGGGATTCAACTAGATGATCTATAACTCCAAGAATTTTATTTTGCCTGGGCCCTCCCATGGCAAAATAAAATTCTATTGTATTTTGTATCTATAATCAATTACCTTTTGAGAGAGGAAGATAAAAGGTGTCTATAATATCTTTATCTAACCAGTTAAGTCATGAAGAAAGACAAAAAGTCAATAGAGATTTCTGGCTTCATCTGGTAACTAAAGGATTCAGGCACTTAGTAGTAAACAAACGCCAGGGGGACAAAAGAGAAGGAAAGGGAGGAAATAAGGAGAAAACAAGAAGAATCTTGGTGGGCACCAAGAACCATGAGAATCTCACTACTCAGAAAGTCAAAGAACTTCATCAGAGGGATGCTTAGGCTGAGACAAAGAGTGAAGAATTTAGACAAAGAAACCAAAAAACCTACCCCAACCCTAACCCCACTTTGGACGCCAGGCACACAGAATAAGATTCACTCACATATTCAATAAATATGTGTTGGGCACTTGCCCTGTGTGGATTAATCATAATCTTTGTTTCGTGACACATTATTTTTTAATAAGACAATGAATACCTAGAGACTCAACCAAAGAACTAAATTCAAAATCTAAAACATTACCAGTGACTTACACCTAACTATCTGCCTCCCTTTGGAGGTAATTATTATCCTGCAGTTTGAGTTATTATTTTTTCTTTTTCCTTTCGTTTTATCTCTCTCTGTCTCTGTCTCTCTCTCTCACACACACACACACATACACACAAAATGTGCATATATATGTCTAAACAATGTTTAATTTTGCTTTTGAACAATATAAAAAAGGCATCACAATCTCACTCTGTCTTCTGGGACTTGCCTCTTCTTACTGAACATACTACTAAGACTTTTTCCATGCTGCCGCACTTCAATAATGTCTGTTCATTTTCATTGCTGAATAATAATCCATTGTGAGACTACACTAAAATGCATTTATCCATTATGATGAGCATTTGAGATGATTCCAAGATTTGTTGTTGCAAACAGTATTGCTTTCAACATTCATGTATAATCTTTGGATGCACAAAATGCTGGGTCACAGGGATAAAACTGCTTAGATTTATGAAATAACACTGAATTGTCTTCCAAAATGAATGTACCAATCTATACTCTCATAGGCAGTAAAGGAGATCTTGCTCATCTACAACCTTTGGTACAATCGGAGGTATTAGATTTCTTAATTTTGTCAATCCACATAGGTAATAAATGGTAAGTCATTTTGGTCTTAATTTTACTTTCCTACAAATGAAGGTTGAGCAACTTTTCATGTTTTTTGGATATTTCTTTAGTGAAAGCCTGTTCATGCTGTTTGCCTGTTTTTCTTTTAGGTTGACCTTTTCTCACTGATTTGTAAGCATTTAAAAAATACGTTTTTATTACTAATCTTTTGTGGTTATATGAGCTGCAAATGTCTTCTGTCAGTTTGTAGTCTGTCTTTACATAGCCTGTCTTTTCATTTTCTTTAGAGTGTCTTCTGATGAATGTTAAGTTTTTAATCTTTTTTCTTTTTTGAGACAGGGTCTCGTTCTACTGCCTAGGCTGGAGTGCAGGGGCATGATCATGGCTCACTGTAGCCTCAACCTCCTGGGCTCAAGTGATCTTCCTGCCTCAGCCTCCTAACTAGCTAGGACTTACAGGCACATGCTGCCAGACAATTATTATTATTTTTTTTTTTTGCAGAGATAGGGTATTGCTACATTGCCCAAGCTTGTCTTGAACTCCTAAGTTCAAGCAATCCTCCCACCTCAGCCTCCCAAAGTCTTGGGATTACAGGTATGAGCCACTATCCCCAGCCAGAAGTTTTTAATTATAACATAGTCAAATTTACCAATCTTTTATGATTTGTAATTCCATTTTTTTTTTCTATTCTCTGGAAGACTCTGGATAAAACTGAAATAATTCATTCCTTGAAAGTTTAAGATTAATTTGTAAAACTGGGCTTGGTGAAGTTTTTTGTATGTGGACATTTTTAAGCTATTTTTATTTCTTTTATAGTATTATGGATATACAGTATTTCTTGTCAGATTTGTTATCTTTTTTCTAGGAATGTATCCATTTAATCAAAGTTTTCAAATTATTAGCATAGTGTAGAGAATTCTTATTACCTTTTATTTTTTTAGACAGAATCTTGCTTTGTTGTCTAGGCTGGAGTGCACTGGCTCGATCTTGGCTGACTGCAGCTCTCTGCCTCTCAGGTTCAAGCGATTCTCCTGCCTCAGCCTCCCGAGTGGCTGGAATTATAGGCACATGCCACCATGCCTGGCTGATTTTTGTATTTTTAGTCGACAGAATTTTACCATGTTGGCCAGGCTGGTCTCGAACTCCTGACCTCAAGTGATCTGCCCACGTCAGCCTCCCAAAGTACTGGGATTACAGGCGTGAGCCACTGCATCCAGCCTTATTACCTTTTTAAATTCTGCTGTATCTATAGTTGTACTGCTTTTTTGGTCATTGTATTATTTAATTGTGTCCTTTTTCTTCTTAATCTAACCAGGTTTATGTCTTCTTTTAGTTCTTTGAAATCATCTTTGGACTTTTTTGGTACTATATATAGTACCTATTTTTATTTCACAGGTATTAGTTCTTACCTGTATTATCGTCTTTCTTCTATTTTGTTTGGTTTATTCTGTTGTTAGAGATGTTTATAGCCTTTGATTCTGGTACTACGTTTTCTTTTTTGTTTTTTTTAAGAGGGAGTCTCCCTCTGTCAACCAGGCTAGAGTGCAGTGGTGCGATCTCAGCTTACTATAACCTCCGCCTCCTGGGTCCAAGTGAGTCTCCTGCCTCAGCCTCCCAATGGTACTATGTTTTCTAATCTTTCTAACAGTTACAAATTATTATAGGATATCAAGTAATAATCTATAAAGAATATATATAGCACAATCCCGTTCATGTGGTGAACGTGCAACTACATGGTGGCTATACCTTCACAGAGACTACATCAAACAAGCACAAAAGCAGACTGTAAAGGAACTAAGACATAAACCAGGAAGACTGAGAGAACTCTTAAATCAGATTCCTTTTCTAAGCTGGACTGATCCCCTAATTAGAATCTGGACCTCATCTTTAGAATAAAATGCTTTATCTTGCATTCAATGTGACTAATATAATAATGTATGATTATAGACAGTTTAAATTTTAAGAGATGGTTGAGAGAGAGAAGAACCATGCCTCTAGAAATATAAGCCAATGGAAAGGACTCAAGCCTTCAGGCCTTCAGATGTATTCACACGTAAACTTACATACACATGTATACACAAACACAATCTATAATTGCCAACACCAAAAATGTGCTCTACAAAAAGCCTTGTTATATACACATTATTCCCAGGGCCAAGCCCTGCTATGAATAAAAACGTCATTTTTAATTAATAAAACAATTTGTAACAATAACTGGCCTCACCTTGCAAAGAATCTAAATTTCTAATGAGAAAATGTAGAGAGAGAGAGAGAGAGAGAATATGTATCTATGACCAGGGAGAGAGGTGACACAGACCAAGTATCCATAATGAGGGAGGAACAGACAGCACAAATCATGTGTTCACAAATGGAGGTAATGTAAATAGAGTCAAGGTGGCCAGAGAATATTTCTTACCTGAGTATCCAAAGGAAATACTGGAGATGGGGCTCAGGTAGATGCCTTTGCCATAGGCTGCTCCATGCAGCTTGCAGGGAAACACCAGGATGAGCAATATGAGCCTGAGCCCTCCCATGGCTATTCATTAGGCAGCCGAAAGGCTTATCCAGCCCTCTGTCCCTCCAGGTACCTTCTCATTCATTCAAATATCCCTAAGCACCTAGTCTCGAAAAGCCAATTGGCTGAAAAGAGGATGCAGGTTAACCTGCTTGCCTATGAAATACTATGTACTGACGCACTGGAGAGTAGGAAATGGTAGAACCACTGAGTCAGTCCCTCAGCATTCATTTTTCTGTCCCAAGGCCTTGGTACATATGCAGATTCCAAAAAAGAGGAACTACAGAACAGGTAGCCAGAAAGAGCGACAATACACACTCCCTGGAGTCTCTCAGGGCATAGCAGCAAGTCTCCTATATCTACTCCCTGAATGAATTAGCCACATAAATTGAAAAGCTCTAATAGATTAATTCATCACAGTGGCTACAATCAGCAATTCCACATTCCTACTTACAGGTACATTCCCATTCCCCAAACCACCAAAAAAATGCAGCCTGAGGTCGAATACACAACAGGCCATTCTCTATTCATACAGTTCCAACTTCCTCTTTAGGGGAAGCCCACAAGACAGGTTAGGCTTGAGGATGCTGAGGCAAAAACAGTGGAGTACTCTAGAGCAGCCTTCCACAAAACTGAGTAGGGAAAGGGGCAGCTGGAAATAAAGGAGAAAGGCGCACAGCCTCACCTGCAGTTTGGTATAGGATGCATTGACCAGCCCATTGCGCAGGATTGAATGCCAGTTCTCAATATGGGACCCACTGTAAGGCAGGGTAGAATACATGTCTCCTCATGATATGAGGTTCCCAGGAACATTCTCAAGACTGCCATTCCCACCCATTCTCACCCACACAGGACATGAAGATGGACAAGTACACCTAGTGATGAACGTGCACATGGATATGGTCATAGGCACGCAAGATGTATGTGTGTGGTTAAACCCTACACCTCTATTTGCAGTCCCCTCCTCTCTTCTGTGCCTCAGCTACTCCCATCCTAAATCCTCAACTGCTGGTTCCGTATTTTCATTTGACTATTCTCCTGACATTTCAAATTCAATAAATTCATCTGAAAATCAACAAATGTATCACCGACCCCAAATATGGCTTCCAGTTCTGACTTCACGTTCTATTTTAAGAAAAGGGTACTGCCACTCCCTATCAGTTCCCTTTAATACCTCCCTTTCTTCCTTCAACATGTCAACATTAAAAACAAAAAATAACAAACAAAAAACCTCCCTTTCTTTCTCTTTCCCTCCTCTCACAATTAGGCATAAATTGTGAATTTTCCTTTAAAGTAGCTTTCAGATCTATTCTCTCCAATCTATTTCTTCAGCCACATCTTTTCATATGTAAATATCATTTTTCCTCAACTACATCAGAAGTAGTTTGAGAATAAAGACCATGTAATATGTACCTTTTTATCGTCTATAGCACCTACCACAGTGGCATTTAATAAATATCTGCTGACTGGTTGATGGACACATGTAACACAAACTCATATATCTCAAAGGCATCCTTCTCGATCATCCCCGCCCCCTCACCACCCCCAATGCCCAGCCCCCAGCCTCCTCACTGGAAGGCAAAGGTGCTGCCATAGAGCTTCTTGGCGGTCCGGAACCGAGCCTCCTTGGCAGGAGGGCTGCTCAGCAGGAGGAACTGGTGTGAGGTGTGCATGAACTTCAGCTGCTGCCCAGGGTGGGGGTGGGATCAGGAAAACAGAGCAGAAATCGAGATCAGGGAGGGAAAGGTTGTGGATAGGGAAAAAAATCAGGCTTGCATTAACCCCACACAAGGGAAATATGCTAAGGCCCAAAGACTAAGTTGATGGACAGAGCCAAGTAGGCGGATCTAGAACCAATACGGTTAGCTAGCTTACAGCCCCTCCCTGTCCCTCACCAGATATTTAAAGCATTTAAAGGGAGAATGGTCACTTACCCTGCTGAGAGGTAGTTTGACAATGTGTGACCTGTTGCTAGAGATGATCCTGGGAAAAAACAGAGAGAAAAATGAAAAGGATAGAATAATTATTTAGTAAAGCTATCCTGAAGAAGCAGGCTTCCTCTGCCTCAGGAGAATAAACAAGGATTCCTGGGCTCTCTGAATTGTGTGAAATGTCCAGGTCACTATCTGGATATTCCCTGTGGGTGATAATGCTTGTGAATAAAAATGTGAAAGGGAAGCTACTGACCAGACATAAACTAGTTATTGGGGAGTTATACAATTGATGAAAAAAAGAAAGGGGTGGGAGGAGGGCTGCTACAAGTAGGGAGTGAAATGGAAAGAACAAAAGGAAGGGCACAAAAGGTCACCTACGAAAAAAGAAAGAACAGAAAAGAGAAGTCTGAATTAGAATGGTGACAACTTATACCTGGGATTTAGACTCAGATTCAGACCTGGGCTCAGGAGCCATCCTTCCTGAGCTCAAGAGAAAACCTGAAAGCTCTCAGGAATGGGGAGAAATGGAGAGAAAGTCACTGTCTAGGCTGGAAAAAGAAACAGAAAGAACTAGAATGAACTTCCTGAGGAGTCAAGGACAGACAAAGCTCTATATAGGCTGAACTCAGAGGACACAAGAGAACAAAGACGTAAAACACTGAGGTCTCAGCAAGAGAGCACTATCTCCCATGTGGAAAAAGTTTGTTGTTGTCTTTTTTTGTGCCTCATCTATGTACTTATGATGCCACCCCAAATGGTCCATACTTAGTTATTCCTCAGACTAACAGGGAGAAAGTTGTTGTACTGAGGAAGTACTAAAGGCTGACTAGGAGGGAGGCACACTAGAAAGGGAAAGCTATGTCAGGAGAACAATAGAAATCGAGATCAGGAAGGGAGGGCAGCAGGGAACAGTCAAAATCTTGGCTAGGAGAAGAGCACAGCAATAGTGCCTCAAGGCTACGGACATTCTGTATCATCAAGGAGGCCCAGAGACAGGGCAAGGGGATAGTAGGGGGAAACGGACTTCTCTGGATGCATAGCAAACTTAGTTGAAATTAACAGTGTTAATTCCTACATTCAAAAGACATAAAAACCTATTGGTGGTGATTATAGTTAGTAACAATGCATAATATTCTTGAAAATCACTCTGAGAATAGATGAGTGTTCTCACCACGAAAAATACATATGTGAGATAATGCATATGCTTATTAGCCCTACTGAACCACTCTACAATGTACATATATTTCAAAATATGTTGTACACAATATATATTTCTATTTGTCAATTTAAAAAGTAAATTAAGAAAACAAACCAAAAAGGAAAACAAACAACAAAACCTATTGGGAAACATGGAACATCTGAAGAGAACATGAAAAATCATGTTGGCTGCACATCGTGGCTCATGCCTATAATCCCAGCACTTTGGGAGGCCAATCGGGAGGATCACTTGAGCCCAAGAGTTCAAGACTGGCCTGGGCAACATAGGGAGACTCTGACTCTATAAAAAGAAATAAAAAAATTAGCTGGGTGTGGTGGTGCATGCCTGTGGTCCCAGCTACTGAGGAGGCTGAGGTAGATCACTTGGGCACTAGAGGGCAAGGCTACAGTGAACCGGGATCGTACCCCTGCACTCTAGCCTGGGCGACAGAGTAAGACCCTGTCTCAAAAAAAAAAAAAAGAAAAAGAAACAATTAAACTAAGATTTTAAAAAATTTTTTAAAGAAAAATCATGTCAGAATTTGTGGGATTTTTGTAGGATGTGAGTTATTTTCAGGGCAGGGTATATCAATAAACTCCAAGAAAGAGCACCATTACTGCCTATAACCTTGGAAAGGATATTGAAACCACCACTAAAAGAAGGTACAGATTCCATGTCCAGTAACTCCCTCCCTCCCCATAACCCAAGAAGGATGAGCCATTCTATCCATACCACTGCAGGAGAGGATGGGCCAGGGGATCCAACTTGTCCATCTGTTTCTTGATTTCCAAATACGAGCCCTGTAAGACAATGGCCATAAAGTTATCTCCCCAGAGAGGTGGGAGCCCTCTGGCTTTCTGCTTTTTACAGAGTGACTATTAGGGTCCAGGGCAAGGTAGGCACCAAAGACCACATAGAGGAAAAAGGAGACAGGGTTCCCACTCTCGAGCAGCCCCAGTCAGGCTGGGAAGACTCATAAATATGAAAATGACTGAAGATGCTTACAAAACAACATCCAGGTGGGTCTCCCTAATTTTATGCAATTCCTACAACCCTAAAAAGTTGATTGTAAATCAAAAAATAAATAAAATCAATGTCCCAGGAAGATTAGGCTAAGGAATCCTGTGGTAAATCTTTAAATAAAGCAAAGTTTATGTGTAAATCTCAGCTGTGACATACAGGATTTGCTGAGAAGAGGCCCACCTGTAAATGAGTACAAATGAATGTCTATCCATGCAGATATTGTAGATGAGGGGTGGGGAAGTCTGGTGAGGGACAGCCTTTTTCTTTTTTTTGAGACTCAGTCTCGCTCTGTTGCCAGGCTGGAATGCAGTGGTGCAATCTCAGCTCACTGCAACCTCCGCCTCCCGGGTTCAAGTGATTCTCTTGCCTCAGCCTCCCAAGTAGCTGGGACTACAGGCGTGCACCACGACGCCCAGCTAATTTTCATATTTTTAGTAGAGACGGGGTTTTACCATGTTGGCCAAGATGGTCTGGATCTCTTGACCTCGTGATCCGCCCGCCTCAGCCTCCCAAAGTGCTGGGATTACAGGCGTGAGCCACCACGCCTGGCCTGGTGAGGAACAGCTTTTACCAAAGGATGGTCACCGCTCCATGTGGCTGCCCCACCCTTAGAAGGATAGAAGATGTAGGCCCCTGTGTCTAGTTCCTTACCTCCAAGTCCCTCCATCCTCCTTGCCCCACCTAACCCTGGGCAGAGGTCTTTCCTTCACTTCTCTAACTCCCTAAGAATTATGGCAAAACATTAAACATGAACAACTTGTAAAGAATTAGCAGCAAAGGTAAAGACTGAGACACAAAGACTAAAGAGAATAGAGTAGTAACAGAGCTAACAAAACACAGAACAAGAATTGGGAAGGTTAAAGAGGAAAGACTAAAAAAAAATACAGTGAGTAGCTTCTCTAAATCTTCATCCCACTCCCACAAATTACAAACAGATAGGACACTTGAGCTGGGCAGGCAGAGGAGAGGGGACAGAGAGAAGGCAGAATACCTGGGTCATCTCCCGAATGGACATCACACTATCCAGAGCTTTCTGAAGCCGCTCATAATTCTTCTTCTGTGGATAATCAATGGGAAGAGAAGAACCAGATAAAGAAAAGTGGAGGAAAGTAAGATGTGATGAAAAGGAGGGCTAGATGTACAAAAAAATCTAGGTCCAGGGAAACAATAGTATGTCATGGAAAGAACATTAATGTCAGATAGTTCTGAGGTCACATGCTAGTTCTCTTTTATTAGCTGGGAGTAATAGGGTAAGTTATTTGGCCTCTCAGAACCTTTAGCATCCCTTTAAGCAAATGAAGATAACAATTCCTATCACCCCCATAGAGATGTTTTGAGGATTAAATAATATATATAAAGAACTTGGTATAGTAATAACAGTGAGGTACTATGCTGGGTACTTTTTATGGTTAATTTTGTATGTCAACTTGACTGGGCCATGAGGTACCCAGACATTTGGTCAACCATTATTTCTGGGTGTATCTGTGAGGGTGTTTCTGGCTGAGATTAACATTTGAATCAGCAGACTGAGTAAAGCAAACTGTCCTCCCTAATGTGGAAGGGACTTATCCAATCAATCGATGACCTGAATAGAACAAAAAGGCTGACTCCTCTGCTGCCCCCTCCACATTGAGTTTGTAAGTACTCCTCCCGCCTGATTGCTTGAGTTGGATTATCAGTCTTTGAATTTGAACTTAAAAAAAAAAAAAAAAAAATTTGGCCCTTCTTAGATGCTGAACCTGCAAGCTTTCAGACTAGAACTTACACCACTAGCTCTGATTTTTTGATTTTGATTGTTTTTGAGGGAGAGTCTCGCTCTGTTGCCCAGGCTAGTGGTGTGATCTCAGCTCACCGCAACCTCTGCTTCCTGGGTTCAAGCAATTCTCATGCCTCAGCCTCCCACAAGTGCCCGCCACCAGGCCTGGCTAATTTTTTATATTTTTAGTCAAGATGGGGATTCACCATATTGGCCAGGTGGGTCTTGAACTCCTGACTCCACTTAAGTGATCCCCACCCACCTTGGCCTCCCAGAGTGCTGGGATTACAGGTGGAAGCCACTGCGCCCAGCCCGCTCTCTAATTTTCAAGCCTTGGGACTGGGACTAGAACTATACCACTGGTTCTCCTGGGTCTGAAGCTTGCTAACTGTAGATGTTGGAAATTCTCAGCATCCATAATCATGTGAGGCACTTCCTTACAATAAACCTCTTTCTCCCTCTCCCTCTCTCTGTATCTCCTATTGGTTCTGTTTCTCTGGAAAACTCTAGTACTTTACATATATTACCTCTCATTTGTATAATGATCTGCAAAATAAATATTATCCCTTTTATTTTTTATTTATTTATTTTTTTTACAAGACAAGGAGATGGAAGTTTAGAAAGGTTAAGTGATTTGCCTAATGCCCTTCAACTGGGGAGTAGCAGAACCTCAACTGAAATCCAGGTCTGTCTCCAAAAGCCCTTCTTCCCTATCATAATGTAACTAATATTAATTCCTCTCCTCTTTCTGGGACAAACTCGGCTTTTTATTTACTGAAGCAGCTAAATCACAGAGTTTAAGAGTTCTGTCCCTTATTCCAAGCCCTGTATATACCAGAATGACAGCCCATAGTCTCCCACTATCTTTTACCATTTTTGTTCCTTAGCATTGACTTTCTCAAGTAACATACCTTAGGGTTAAAGGCCAGAGTCTTGGGATCAGTGGGGTCCACCACAGAGGGATAAGGCTCAAAGATGATGCTCTTTCTAGGGGACTCCAAAGCTGCCCTACACATGGCCACTAGCAGATCCACTACCTTAGAGGAAAGGAAAAAAAGGGGACAGAAGCTAAACAATTTCCCAGTACTGGGAGTCACACAGTATCCAGCATTTCTCTCTGATCCTCTTTTAAAAAGCAAATATGTTTAAGGCTTTTAAAATAGAAAAACACAAGCTCATAAAAATTCAAATATACCAAAGTAATTAAAGAAAAGATAAAAGACCATCCTCCTGCCCTCAAACTAATCTCATTTCTCATAGGTAAGTACTAGTGAGTTTGATGTATATCCTTCCAGATATTTTTCCTGTGAAAATATTTTCTTTTATCTTGCTTTTTTACTTTTTTTTTTTTTTTTTTAGACTAGTCAAGTGCATTAGTGAGAAGGGGGAAAAGAGTAGAACAAGGAGTTCGAACTGTAACTGACTGAACAATCAATTGAGATAACTCCCTACCTTCGCACCAGCCAGCTTACTCTCTTTTTTAAAGAGACAGCGGATCACTCTGTCACCCACGCTGGAGTGCAGTGGCATGATCATGGCCCACTGCAGCCTCAACCTCTTGGGCTCAAGCCATCCTCCCATCACAGCCTCCCAAAGTGCTGGGATTACAAGTGTGAGCCACTATGCTCGGCCCATTATTTTCTCATATGGAAAATTTTATTACATATACTGTTGATTTGCTTTTTTATATAACTGTATGTTACAATTGTCTATCCATATGTAAGAGCTACATAGTATTTTATCTCTAAGGACATCTCATAATTTTTTTAACTGGAACCTTTACAAATGGGTTTGTATCCATTTTTCATTTTACAAACAACACTACAGTGGATATCCTTAAATACAAAAGCATTTTTAGAAGTTAAATTCCAAGAATGAAATTGCTGGGTTGCCGCGTCTTTCTTGATCCCAATTCTCTAGCTGCTTTTCCCTCTCCCATACCTCTGCTCCAGTGGCCACCTCCTCTGCAGCTCCAGACATGACGCCCAGTGTGTAGAAGGAGAAGACACATAGTTCACGAGTACAGACAGCTGGCTGAAAGGATATATTAAACAGATGGTGGTGGGAAGGGGTGTGCAATAAGGTGTAGGCAGAGAGGGACAGTCCTGACCTTGGACAACTCTAAAACAGGGTAGGAATTTGGGGCCCTCTATATCAGGAGAAAACTACAGAGAAAGTCTTAAATAAAACACCTTACTGATAAGTTTGGGAGTTAACACCGTCTCCCCTATGAAGCCTTCCCTGATCTTCTTATGTAGTCAGTAGCTCTCTCTCCTGATTTTTAACACTGCTAATATCTCTTCTATACATTTAATATACATTGTGATTTAAAGTTAAGTGTCTCCCATCTGGACTTGAGTCCTTGAGCATAGCCTCATATCCAATCATCTTGGTCAATATCTGATTCCCATTTTTAAATGTCAGGTGGACTCTATCCCAAATATTCTATATCCTCGCCTCTCTAAACAGTACTGCTGAGATTTGTTTTCTGAGAAAAATCAACAATTTCTAGAGTCTCAGGGAGTACGGACAGAATTTTACCTTGACCACAGACCCAGGAAGAAGGGAATAAAGGAGAGGAGCAAAGGGGACCTGGCTAAGGAAGAGGATCATAGAGTAGGAACCTATACCTTCAGCATGGATCCATTTTGGAAGACATGCTGCTCATCACACACCACACAGTACTCATTCAATGTTGGAATCCTCTGCTCTGCATACTTCATGATCTGGGAAGAGAACAGATTCTAAGTCTCTTGGAAGTACAGGCACACACAGATATGGGAAATAATTTCAGCATTTTTTTTCCAGCTACCTACCCTCTACCCTCCCAGCCCCATGACTAAGGTAGAATATATTCTTAGGTTGTGTACTTAGTTAAACTGATGGCCTGACTGCAGAGCTAAGACTGTATAGTATAGTAAAAATAAGACCATGAAGTTTGATTGAGAAGACCTGGGTTAACATACTACCTCTAATACTTAACAGGATATGTAACTTTAAGCAAGTCAGTTAACCTGAGCCTTAGTTTCTTCATTTATATAGCAGTGCATTATTTACCTCATCTGGGTATTGCAAGAAATGAGATGATTTCCATTAAAGTATTTAAAAAAAAAATAAAATGGGTGCTAATCAAACTATTAAAAGTACTTGTAATTACAGGCTGTCCCTCTGAGATAGGAGAGCATTCAGTCCATCATTAGATGACTGAAGGTCCTGAGAAGCCATTTCAACTACCTAGAACAATTAGCCAGTCCACTGTCAAAACCACAGACAATTCTGTGCTGTAAAGATGGCAAAATCCAGAGCCAATGCAGCAATATCCTAAAGTGGTTTTTGTTTTTTGTTTTTTTGACACCACATAGCTTTTGTGCATAAATCAAGTTGTTCCCATTTTATATGATTTTAGGTTGGTAATGGGACATGCAAGGGCTTTATTCATTTAATGCAGATTTACTGAGTGCCATTACGTACCCATCTCTGTGAAAGGTCTTCTTGATTATGCAATAAAATAAAAGATTGTTTTCTCAGAAGTTAAACTTCAATAAGAGAGATGTGGCCATGTTTATAAATTAATAACAATTCAAGGCAGCCCATAGTATGTGGCACACGGGTGCCATATGAAACAAAAAAAACATTGTAACAAAATGACACAAAAGAAATTGTAAAAAACAAAACAAAACAAAAAGAAACAGTAGTTCAGTGAGGGGAGACATCATTTCTAGTTAATGTATTGGAGTAATGGCAATTTTATGGAAAAGGTGCCATCTGACTCTTGATGGTAATAGGCAGATATAAGGAATGACATGAACAAAAGTAACAGAGATGCAAAAGTGAAAGCATGCCCAGGGAATAAAGATATTTTAAAACGCAAATGACCAGCTGGGCATGGTGGCTCACGCCTACAATCCCAGCACTTTGGGAGGCCAAGGTGGGTGGATCACGAGGTTAGGAGATCCAGACCATCATGGCCAACATGGTAAAAACCGATCTCTACTAAAAATACAAAAATTAGCCAGGTATGGCAGCAGGCACCTGTAGTCGTAGCTACTCGGAAAGCTGAGGAAGGAGAACTGCTTGAACCCGGGAGGCAGAGGCTACAGTGAGCCGAGATCACACTACTGCACTCCAGCCTGGGCAACAGAAACAGACTATATCTCAAAAAAAAAAAAGAAAAAAAAAAGACCAGAAGTAGCTGAGCAGTGATAGAGGTCTGTGAGGAATACTAATGATCACCTCAGCAAGGGCTATTGAGAATCGTAAGGCAATGAGTGTCAGTCTCACTCTCGTCTCATGTCATATGAGTCTTGCCACCCATACACTTAAAATTTGCAGTGCCTCATTGCCACTTGATCATAAAGTGGTCTGTAAGTGTTGTCTTTCTAGTAATGCTGTCACCTTTTTGCAGATGGGAGCTATGACTTCTTTCCTTCTACCATTAGTTCTGAAGCAAAGCAATTCAGGAAGTATTTGACTGAGGATCTAGGAGGTGTTAGGAGACCAAATGGGTTAGACAACAGGGAAGGGCTTTGGAGTGACGCTTTTGACTTGATTACCTGAACGAGGAATCCATACTCCAGAGTGGGAATGTTCTTGCAGTGACCACTGACCTGGTAAGAGTAAAAAGGCTCCATGAACCTATGAAGCTGAGGCCTAGACAGACCTGACTCTTGCCCATTACCTAGGACTCTCCTAAAGCAGCTAAACCCTAGCTCAGAATCCCAAAGCTAGGAAGGAGACTTTTAGACATTTTTGCCAAAGTTTCTGGAAAAAGGCTCACTTGTCCTTAACCCTCCTTCAAAGTAGATGGAATAGGTTAGCAAAGTTAGTACCTCTCTGGGAGATTCCCATCTGCTTCATGGCCTATCAGAGAAGCTTGACAGACAGTTTAGAGATAAGTTTTCTACTGTTAAAAAACATGTTCCCACTGGGCGTGGTGGCTTATGCCTGTTATCCCACATGAAGGCAGGTGGATCACTTGAGCTCAGGAGTTCAAGACTACCTTGGCCAATATGGCAAAACCCCGTCTCTACAAAAATATGAAAAATCAGCCAGTCATGGCATGCTCCTGTAGTCCCAGTTACTCGAGAGGCTGAGGCAGGAGGATCATTTGAGCCTGGGAGGCAGAGATTGCAGTGTGCAGAGATTGCCACTGCCCTCCAGCCTGGATGACAGAGTGAGACCCTGTCTCAAAAAAAAAGTGTTCCATTCTAATCACTCATGGTACATACCTAGGTTTGATTTATCATGCCTAGACAACCATATCCCCACCCCATTTTGAGAAACTATACTCCCACATTTCCACTCCCACCCTCCTGATAGCCAGGTCAAACACTCCCCAGCCCATGTACCAAAGGAGAGGTCCGTGCTGGGGGAGGGAGGCCCACGTGCTGAGGGCACAGGAGACCTGCCTGGGGGCTGGGAGGGTAGCCAAACACCTCCACTTTGGGGTTCTTCATGGTACAGGAGATAGAACGGTTCATGAGGCGCCCAACCCGAAGCTCTGGTACACCTAGTTTGCCTTTCAGCATGGAGTCCTGTATGATAGGGAAACTGGGAGACCTGGAGAGAGAGAGCAAAGAGAAGTGATAAAACTGGGGATTTACTAAGAGCCCTAGAAGGGGACTGGAGATAAGTGAGCTCTAAGCCAAAAGTTCTAAACCAAAGAAAGACAAACTCATATCGGAGGAAAGTTCCATTGTATCTGCTGAAACAAGTAGATCACACATCTTAATTAAAATTTTTATGTCATCATCTGTGGGTTCTTCAAATTGGGACACTGAGGGTGGGCAGAGGCAGAGCATAGGTTATAATGTTTCTAATCCAGGTATGGAAAAATCCCTTGGAAAGGCTGTCTGTTTTACTTACTGAGAGAGAGAGAGAGCGAGAGAGTGAGAGAGCGAGAGAGAGAGAGAGAGATATTAAGTGTTAAACACTGTGCTAGACAAGTAGTTGCATCCCAAAGGGCCTAATATTGACTATCTGACTCTCAACAATGATTTCTAGGAAGCTACAAATCTGGTTTGGATCTGCCTTTGGGAATATCATAAGACACCACAGGGGAAAATGTAGACCTGGGCTCAAAGAATGGAGCAATATTTATTTCCAGAACCTAGCAAGGAATTACTGCCTCTTCTCTGACACCTTCTTCTTAGGATGGGTAAATGGATCAGGGCAAAAGAAAAGGAAGATGGAAGATTCAGCAAACATTCCTCCAAATACAAACCACAAGCTAGGTATTCTGTTTTACATAAAGGATTAGGTACTGGCTGGGAGCAGTGGCTCACACTTGTAATCCCAGCACTTTGGGAGGCCGAGACGGGCAGATCACGAGGTCAGGAGTTTGAGACCAGCCTGACCAACATGGTGAAACCCCGTCTCTACTAAAAATACAAAAATCAGACGGGCATGGTGGCAGGCACCTGTAATCCCAGCTCTTTGGAGGCTGAGGCAGGAGAATCGCTTGAACCTGGAAGCGGAGGCTGCAGTGACCTAAGACTGCACCACTGCACTCCTACCTGGGTGACAGTGCGTGACATAAACTCAAAAAAAAAAAAAAAAAAAAAAAAGATTAGGTATTAACATCGGGTAAGAAGTAGGGAAGTAAGGACACAGATGGAACAGGACCATGTGAGTGGTGACAGCAGTTAAAGAGACAGAATTCAGGGAAGAGAGGGGATAGAAAAGGTAAGTTTAGGTAATCAAGAAGGTGGGGGTGGGGGCTATCACAAAGTGATTACAGATGATCAGCTTTAGGGAGCACTTACTTGGGGATGGGTGAAAAGATGCTGAGGCCAGCTCGGAACTTCTTGATAGTACCACTTGCCTTGAACCAACTGTGCCGCTTCTCCTGCTGGGTCTTCAAGAAATCGTTGCTCAGATGTTTCCATTGTTGGGATGTAAACATACCCAGGATCCTGAGGGATCAAAGAGAATAAGCTTAGGCAAGATGAGGCAGGGTCAAGAAACAAGGACTAAGAGAGGTAAATAATCTAAAATTCAGACCCAGGGACTGCAAAGCTAGTTGTGGTAGGGGAACGTGTATCTGAAGACCCCTTAAAATGACCTTAGTACATTAAAAAAAATACTGTCCCAGAGTACCCCTTTACCCTAGAGGGTACCTAGCCTAATGGACCACAAAAATTCTGAGATGCTTTGCCTTTAGAGGGAGATTTCAAAGGTGTGCCTTCAAAGGCTGCAAACCTTGAAATCTATTGTCAAGAATGACTAAACTGTTGACAGTTAGACAGAAGTAGTAGGATGGAGATGAGTACCACTATATTCCCTGTGAATCATGAAGAAAGGGACTAGGGACACAAGGGGTACTGACATTGTTAGGTGAAAAACTATATCCCCAAATTTATGGTTTCCAGTTTGAGATGTGCCCTTAGCTAGATTTGTCAATCGTTTCACTTGTCTTTTATCAGTTCTCTCTAGCATTACTCTAAGGTATTGCCCTAAATCCTTATTACCTCACTTCATCTACAACCACTAACTTCTCTTCCTTCTTAAGCCATCAGCTAATCTATTTATATTCCCATCCTACCTCAATCCCTCCATTTTCTGGAGGTAAAATGATCCTTCTGCCTGAGATCAGTCCCTCGATTTGTGCTCCAGATCTCAGCCCTGACTTGCCTTTTTAGGGACCTGCTATGTCAATCATTCCCCTTTCCTGTCAGTTCCTTTCCCAAAGTCTACAAAAAATGTCAACTTTCTGCACCTCAGTCTAGTTAACCTTAACCTCTCCTTGTTCCCTTCCCATCTCCACCCAAATTTCTCAATCCACACTCACTGTTTCTATGTTACTTGCCAACCACTCACCTCTCACCTTTCTATATGCTGGTTCCTACCTTTACCACTAAAATTGTTCTCATTCTGATGCTAAATCCAATGGAAACTCCCAGGTTCTTCCCATATCTTCTCTGGCATCTGGACCTCCTTGCAAAACCTGCCCTCCTTTGTCTTCTGAGCCACTATTCTCTTCCTCTTCTACTCTGACCTACCTACAGTGTTTCTTCTTCCTCTGCCTACCCTGCTGGTTTCTTTGAAATTTTGTCTGAGTGTTTAAGGGTATTTTGTCCTTGATCCTATCGTCTTTTCCCTCTATCATGCCCTCTTTTGGCAATCTCATATTCACCGGCTGTAATTTCTTCCCACACACTGATGCCTATCTTCAACCCTAACCTCTCCTGTAAGTAGCAAATTGACATTTTGGATTAAGCATCTTCACCTGCATATCTGAAAGTTACCTTTAAAAAACATGTCAAAAAAATGGAACTAATTATCTATCCTCATCCAACAAACCTGCTCCCTTCTCATATCTCTATTTACATTGGTGGTATCACAATTTACCCAGACATCTAGGCTGGAAACCTAAAAGTATTTTCCACTATTCTTTGGCCCTTATGACTATATTCAACATATCTAAATCAGTGTTCAAGTATTATTGATTTTATACCTCACAAATCTTCCTAATCTGTCTTTCATCTCCATTCTCACCTACAATCACACTTTAGCTCAGGACTTTAGCATCTCATGTCTCAACTTTTACAAAAGCACCCTACTACACTAGTTCTGGTCTCTTGTCTCATCCCCTCCTACCCATTTTGTACAATGCTACCAGAATGTTTTTTCTGAACATGAATCTGACCACGTCGTTTCTTCGCCTAAACCCTTCAATGTTCACACTGCCTACAGGATAAAAGCCCAAGATCCTCTCTAACTTGAACTCTTCCCTATTCTCTGGCTATGGCTCCTATAATCCCCTGCTTGCATTTTACCAGCAATATTTAACTATCTGGAGCTCCCTATATACACGCTGCTTTATATGACTAAGCCCCTGTAAATGTTATTCACTCTCAGAGTCTGTCTACATGGACAACTCTTATCCATCCTTGAAAATTATTAATCATTGGCTGGGTGCAGTGACTCACACCTGTAATCCCAGCACTTTGGGAGGCTGAGGTGGGTGAATCACTTGAGGCCAGGAGTTCGAGACCAGCCTGGCCAACATGGAGAAACCCTGTCTCTACTAAAAATATAAAAATTAGCCGGGTGTGGTGGTGGGTGCCTATAATCCCAGCTACTTATGAGGCTGAGGCATGAGAATCACTTGAACCCAGGAGGCAGAGGCTGCAGTGAGCCAAGACTGTGCCACCGCATTCCAGCCTGGGTGACAACAAGACTCTGTCTTAAAAAAAAAAGAAAAAAAGAAAATTATTAATCATCACCCTTTCACCAGACTGAATCACTCTTCTGTGTCCTTTCTAAACCTTACATATTCACCTGTATTAGAATATGTATTCACTGGACTCTATTTGAAACTTCACTGAGAGTGGAAAATATGCTTCATTTCTCTTTATATACCAAATACTCAGCTTAATGCTCGACACATTCAATAAACTAAAATTGTCTGAACTCCTAGAGACTTACTCTGAAGAAACCACAGGAAGAAATATAAATAGCATGACTCTGATTTCAGGGTAGTAAAAATGCTAAAGAGTGATGAGTCTCTTTTATCTCCAGAAAGTCTCAAGTTCTGACACCCAAGAACCATACACTCTCTCTCCACAACGTTAAATCTGGCTCCTTAAATTTATTTTAGCTTTTCCTGGGCATATTTCAGAAAGACATTTCTGGAAGGAGGCATTCCATCCAAGGCTCTGCCTGTCCATCCATGTATTTCCATCTCTCTTTCCTTCCTTCACATGTCCATGACCAGAAAAGACCAAAGTTCTTACTTTTTCAACTGAAGACCTAGCCCAAATCCTTCCTTATTTGATGGCTGGAAAACCTCAATTGATGGTTCTGCAAAGAGAAGAGAAGGCTACTATTAAGTACATATCTCTATCTTCCTGGAGTCCAAAGTCACAGTTCAGTGGAATAACTTCTGTAGATTCTAGACTGTAACTGCTGGATACTCTAAACAGTAATGGTGGAAGAAAAAAAATCTGAGGCAGAGGGCAGATTCTAGAAGCTGTCATATGAATCTGAAATATCCTTAGTAGAATGCTGAGAAGAGGAGGAGAAAGAAATTTTATCTTGGAACCAGAGAAAACAATGTCATTAACCAAGACGGCCTTTAGGGAATGGTTATCAGGTGACAGGGGATGAAGACGCCAATTACAGGGGACTAAAAAGCCCCTACCAATGGCCTGCAGATTGAGCCCAAGGGCTTTGTTACTAATTTCTTTCTATCGCAGTTAACTTAGGACTTTGGATTACACCACACTCAGAGCACCCACTTTCCCAAAGTCACTGCCTTTACCTGGTCCATCTAGGTACTGGGAGAGAGAAAATCGCAGCCTCAACACAATAGGTTCTGTCCGGAGGACCTTCCAGGCTGTGGAGACTTCCTCCTAAAAGAAGGGAAATAGTTTCCAGTTTAAGCAACGTAGAGGAATGGACCTAAAATTTCCCCTATATGACACACACATGCATCATGACAGTACACACCACTGTCTGCTGATGGTCTAGGAAAGACAGAGATGAAGAATATGTGCTCCAAATACAGCACTCAGGAACAAGACTCCTGGCCTACATGACAAATTCCACAGTCCAGCTAGACATGTTGTTGGCAGGTACTAGCCCCACTTACATCGAGGAAGCTGATGTTGATGTGGAGGTCAATGTCCACGTCATCGATAGTTCCATATTCTCTACAGAGATACAGGTGATCACAGGTGAGACTCATTAAGGGAAAAAGAAGGGAATAGAAACTGAGGTGGAAAGAGAACTGAGACTGTGGACAGGGGAAAGGAAAGGGTGGATGACAGTTTGTACCTAGGGTCACTGCTACAGCCTTACACCAATTATATGATCAAGACCTTCTCCAGACCAAAAGCATTTCTTACCTGAAAGGTGAAACTACTGGCCCAGAGGGGTCTAGGATAAGAAAGCATTCCTAAGAAAAATGGCCTTACTTCTCTACTGTCTACTGTCAGCCAAGCTCATTTATCCTGAGCATTTTCTATCATTAAGTTCATAATTTATCCCACTATCATACCATAAAAAGAAAAACCTGCCCACAGTGTGCAGCCGGGGCTGGGTACAGGGCACAAAAAAATAAAATAAAATAAAATAAAATAAAATAAAATAAACCTCTAGCCTTTTAACACCTCACAAAGAAGTGACTTGTTCCCCAGCCATCCCTGAAGCAGAGTCCCACCTGATAGATACAGAGTTCTCACTGTAGATCTCCTTCACGGCTTCAATGTCTGCATCAAGCTGTGGGTGTCGATACAGGTCAGCTGCACAGCTCCCCTGAGATAGCAGCAAAAATGGTGGTGGAGAGAGGTGGAAAAAGACGAGGGAAAGAGAGAGATGATAATAAAAAGAATATGAAGAGACTAGGAACAGGAGAAATCAGATAGCAGTACAGGGAAAGTAAAAGCCACTTATGTGAAGGGGTTTAGTGGTGATCCTAGCAAGGGATTTCATTAACATAAGTCTTCATCCTATTATTATTTTAAAAAGGTTCAGCAGACCAAATGTAGGCTTTTGCTTGAGGAGTTCACTTCCTTAAATCCCCAGCTTTCCTCTCAGACCTTGACCAGGATACCTTCTATGACAACTGAAAACAAGTTGAAGAGTTACAGGTTTCCTAAGGTTGGTTCTATGTGAAGAGCATTCTGAGAGTCTGAGTATTTCTGCTCAGGACTGTGCCCTCAGTAGTGATGGCATTAAGCAATCGCTGGCAGAGTAATCTTTTAAGATGTGGCCCTAATGAATGAAACTACTCCCACTGGCTAGTGTGGTAAGAGTCAGAAAATAATTATGTCTAATTAGGAACATATGTGTAGTCTCCACATACAAAGGATGTAGTTTACTCTGGAATAGGTATGACTCCCAAGAAAGAGCAAGGACATGGGATCAGCTCTGACAAGACCATCCTCAGACCACACCAACATTATATCCTCACCTCATCTGTGCTCCAGAACCTCTTTCACTCCTGAGGTATCCAAAGAGAAGCACACATCTAGACCATCCAACATGGGGGTCTTGGGAGATGTAACCTCACCTGAACTCCATAGAGAAATTCCTCTGATTCATTATCTCCCTCCGAGTCGTCATCATTCCAGAACTGGCCTTTGATGTCCTAGCGACGAGAAATAAGGATATCATGCTTTATTAAGTCCCTATTATCCCATGGAAGGGGGTGGGATGTTTTGATG
Organism: Cacajao melanocephalus; assembly: GCA_963573385.1. NCBI lineage: Eukaryota > Metazoa > Chordata > Mammalia > Primates > Pitheciidae > Cacajao > Cacajao melanocephalus. Next base: position 55,651 of record CAUYLG010058545.1, read on the forward strand.
GTAAACAGATTGCCATAAAGATCAGGAAAAGATAGAGTAACTGAAGCCCCAATCCCTTTACACCTTTCATCTCACCCTACGGGAGAGTCTCAGTCTCCTCCTGATATAATCATATCCATAGACTAGCTCTGACTGAGTGGGAGAGAGGAAAACATCTAGGGAATTTTGGCCTTCTGAAGTCTCAGTATGATGATTAAGAGGCTCTGGTAGCCAGCAGGAGAAAAATGCAGATGACTTCAATGTCAAGGTTGATTCCTAAGCATATCTGAGTTCCAGTACAAGCTGGCCTCTTCCAGGATCATTACCTAACACAGATCCCAAGCACGCCTAAGCTCTCTTGTCTCATTACTTTCTATCCTTTAAAGTACTTAACTCTCCCCTTCCTCCCCAAGAAAACCCAACTACACAAACACACCAAATAATACTGCCCCTTCCCTTTCCTTTAACTTCAAATAGCCACTCTATCTTCCATAAAGGTAGAAGGAAAATACCAACAAAGGGTGAGATCTGCACTTTGTCTCCTGTGCCCTGTGAACAATCAGTTGAAGAGGTGGGCAGTCAGTTCTCACCATTGGGTCAGTGGGTCACACACACTTTCAGGTCAGTGCTAGGCAGCACCCCTCCATACCACCAGCCGAACCAAGGCCAACGAGATGGGCATTTAGGAGACGACAAAGGGAGACAAGGGAGGGAGTGACGTCAGAGGCAACAGGAGATCTGTTGCGGATGGCAGGCTCTGCTGTTGTGGTAACAAGTCACTGTCCTGTGGAAAGTAGATAACAATGGGTTTCATCACCACTTAGTAGCTGGGTGGTATACATACAGGCACACATATTTACGAATACACTTTTGTTTTTTGAGATGGAGTTTCCCTCTTGTTGACCAGGCTGGAATGCAATGGTGTGATCTCGGCTCACTGCAACCTCCACCTCCTGGGTTCAAGTGATTCTCCTGCCTCAGCCTCCAGAGTAGCTGGGATTACAGGCACCCGCCACCACACCCAGCTAATTTTTGTATTTTTAGTAAAGATGGGGTTTCACCATGTTGGGAAGACTGGTCTCAAACTCCTGACCTCGTGATCCACCCACCTCGGCCTCCCCAAGTGCTGGGAATACAGGTGTGAGCCACCACAAGCCATGAATACACTTTTATTATACATACAGACACTTGCATTTAAAAAGACATGCTTGCATCCATATACACGCACACTTGCATATGCAGTTCTTTACAGATAATGAAACACGAAAGCACTATATATAAGATACTGCTATTCCATTTAAACTGGAGAGCTGAGATCAGAGCAAGACCCTGCTCTAGCTCATAATAACTCCTAAAGCCAAAAGTGACAGTGGCAGGATAAGATGCTTATGTTTACCTATCAGTTAATTCTTCAGAGTACCAACTCACACCAGAGTTAAGATTCAGAACTGGATTCTTTCTAGACTCTTTATCCTAAGTTATTTCTCTATACTGAGCCATTATCTCTCTTTAAACATCAGTATTACTAGCTATTATATCGAAATCATAGCCAACTTAAAAAGTCCTCAATGGCCGGGCACAGTGGCTCACGCCTATAATCCCAGCACTTTGGGAGGCCAAGGCGAGTGGAATCACCTGAGGTCAGGTGACCAGCCTGGCCAACATGGCAAAACCCCTTCTCTACTAAAAATACCAAAAAAATTAGCCAGGCACGGTGGCGGGCGCCTGCAATCCCAGCTACTTGGGAGGCTGAGGCAGGAGAATTGCTTGAACCTGGGAGGTAGAGGTTGCACTCCAGCCTGGGCAACAGAGCGAGACTCCAACTCAAAACAACAGCAACAACAAAAATAACTTGAACCTAGAAGGTGGAGGTTGCAGTGAGCCGAGGTTGCACCACTGCACTCCAGCCTGGGCAACAAGAGCAAAAATTATCTCAAAATAAAAAGTTTTCAACAACACTGAACATCCTCTGGCAGCTATGATCTCAGTTGTCATTATCAAAATAATGCCCTAGAGTCATCTTGGAACCTGCTTCCCAAATAAAAATGCAATAATTGTCCCAAAAAATGCTTAGAAAAACACTTAATCCAGAGCCCTTTCATATACAGTTCCCTGCTCACTTCTAATCCTGCAGACTCCTAATCCTATACCAGCAACTTTTGGCCCCACTGAAGCCTCCACATATAGCAGAAAAACAAAACAAAACAAAAACTTCATCTGTCAAATTATGAAGGCTTATAATGGCTGAAGACGGCAAAGCTACCCTAACATCAGGCTAAAAAAGCTTTCTGTTGCTCTCTAGATCAGCAAGTCACTAGCTTTGCAGATATCTCAGTTTAATCTACTTTTACTTCAAACAGAGTCTTGGTCTCTAATACAGTTCTTTTTTTTTTTTTCCGATGAAGTTTCACTCTGTCGCCAAGGCTGGAGTGCAACGGTGCGATCTCAGCTCACTGCACTCTCCACCTCCCAGGTTCAAGCGACTCTCCGGTCTTAGCCTCCCAAGTAGCTGGGATTATAGGCGCCCGCCAACACACCTGGCTAATTTTTGTATTTTTAGTAGAGACGGGGTTTTGTTATGTTGGCAAGGCTGGTCTCAAACTCCTGACCTCAGGTGATCCGTCGCCTCAGCCTCCCAAAGTGTTGGGATTACAGGCGTGAGCCACCGTGCCTGGCCAGTCTCTAATACAGTTCTACTGAATGTCAGGTTTCCAGATCAGTGATTCTCTGATTGTGGTTGGTGAACCTGCAGCATCAGTATCATCTAGGAACTCGTCAGAAATGCAAATTCTCAGACTCCTCCTAAGACCTATTAAATTAGAAACTCCAGAAATGGCCAGGTACTGTGGCTCACACCTGTAATCCTAGCACTCTGGGAGGCCAAGGCCGGAAATCACTTGAGGTCAGGAGCTGGAGACCAGCCTGGCCAACATGGTAAAACCCTGTCTCTACTAAAAATACAAAAATTAGCTGGGCGTGGTGGCAAGCGCCTGTAATCCCAGCTACTCGGGAAGCTGAGGCAGGAGAATCACTTGACCCCGGGAAGTGGAGGTTGCAGTGAGCCGAGACCATGCCATGGCACTCCAGCCTGGGGGACAACAGCGAAATTCCTTTTCAAAAAAACAAAAAAAGAAATTCCAGAAGTGGGACCCAGTAATCCGTGTTTTAACACACCCTCCAAATTATTCTGACACATAAAATTTGAGAATCACTGTTTTACTTCTAGATCCTTGTGTGTTGTAAGGACCTGTGGTCCATTCCTTAGATACCATCTTAAGTCTGATAACTGAGCCAGGATGGGGACAAAAGGCACAATTCCGGAGCAGAGTCGGCATAGGAATCTTCCAGCTGATAATGTGGCCTGATCCCTCAGAAACTACATGCAAAAGGAAACTGTAACTGAAGTTCTTAGAAATGGAATGACCTGATCACTGAGATTTGCTTTAAAACACTACCCAGGCACATACACAAAAAAAGCAGGGAGGAGAACAGAAGAAATAAATACAGTAAACAGCAAATGTTGATTACTGATGAAGCTAAGTGACATGTATGAGGGTCTTTTGGTAATCCCTACCTCCCTACTTTTGTGTAAAGTTGAAAAGTTTCAAAATAAAAAGTTTTTTAAAAAAATTAGAAGCTACTGAGTCAACTCTAAATGTTAACAGGAAGATTAATCAAGACTCCACAACTGCCTCATTGCTGTTCTTCAAACTCATCAAGCATATTCCCACCCTAGAGCCTTCCTTTGTCCCTGCTGTTCCCCTTTCTTGGAATGCTTTCCACCCAGACATCCACTTGGCTTGCTCCTTCACTCTTTCAGATCTCTGCTCAAAGGCCACCTTGACCATCCCATTTATTAAAATAGCAACACCCCAACACCCACATACCAGCACTCTCTATCCCCCTTCCCAGCTTTAGTTTTTCCTACTTACCATGTTCTAACATATACAATGTTTATCAGAATGTAACCTCTGGTGGCAGAGGCTTTGACTGTTTTCAGTTTATATTCTTAGTCCCTTAACACATTTCTTGAATGAGTGAATGAATGAATGAATGAATCCTCTGCTGGATGCTTAGGTCAAATGAAAGATATATACAATAGCCTAAATGTTTCTACACATAGACAAAAATTACACAAAGTTGATTTTAAAAAGCAAAACTTCATTCACCTTCAAGAGCAGTTGAGAACCAGAATGTGAAGATCTGGGGGCGAGGTTTGCGAGATTTGAAAATCAACAGTCAAGTGCTGATCTGGATGATCACAGAGGAGTAAAGAGGGAGGCACTAAATCTCCAGCCTGGGTTGTCTTGGGGTGAGTGACAGGATGATGGCAGCGTTAGGCCAGAAGTGCCAACTTTTCACGGTTTTTGTCGTTGCAGAAGTCAAGAAAAATTTAGCCTCTTTCCAAGGGCTGTTGCTGCTTGGTTTCTGCTGCTATCACAAGGAGAAAAAGGTAGTTAAGAGGGAGCTTCTTCTTGTTCCAGGAAGAGACAGTTCAGAGATTACCAGCTTTTTCAAACTAGGCTGCTTTAGTGAAAAAACTTGCTCCCTCTACTCTCAATGCCCTTTCCTCTGGAGAGGTGCAAAGTGGATTTAAAAGGTGAAGAGTTGGAAAAGGAAGTTAGTGGGTCATGGAATTTACAGGATCACAAACACTTTTTAAAAAATAAGCAGGAAAAGTGGCCTAATTCAAAGCTTTCAGGTTACACACAGAATACCTAGACCTACAGAGGTCGAGCAACTTAAGTAGTACAGAACGACCGGGACTTAAAGACACTGGACAGGTCCTAATTACATCTCATCTTCATGTGATGTGCTTATAATTAATTAGGTTGTTAATGAATTAAGCAAGAAAGACCCATCTGATTTATCTAAATGAGGTAAAGAATGGGACCTTTCAAAAGAAGTTGGGCCAAAAATAGACTATATGATGAGTGTCCAGAGAAGGTGGTAAACTCAGCAGCTAATATAGAACGCTTTATGAATTTCCATGGGAATAAGACAAATGTAAATGAGCCTCAAGTCTGGATCACAAAGGTCTTTCCCCTAGGTCCATGGGCGCTTCTCTGGGTGTGACAACTTCACATCTAGCCAAAGCAGCTTCAGAACTCAACGTTTAAATTCTGGGTTGGGCTTCCGGCTTTGTGGTCCTGGAAGAGGAGGTTACTCCGCTCCATCCCATGTGCTCCCTTCTCAGGACTAGGCCACTAAACAAAGAGTGCTGGGAAGAACCACGAAGGGGCGATTCCGGCAGGTTAGCGCTACCTCGGGCATGCCGTAAGGAGAGAGGACAAGGCTGCCCCCGAAAATACTCTCCGGTACCCGTGCTTCCAGGACAAGCCCTGAGGCCTCTCCCGGGGAAGCACTTACAGCTGTTCTCCGGGGTTTCCCTGGAGACCCCAAAAACACCCAACACCTGCCACCCCAGGGAAGACGCTCTGTGCCCGATCTGTGCTGCCCGGCCGCCGGGCCTGACCGAAGCCTGTCCAGCCTAGGAGGGCCCCTCAGAACCTCCCAGTCCAAACCCCTCACTTCGTCCACCCCTGCGGAGGCGGGGCGGGCCCCGCACCCTTCCCGCGGCGCAGCCGCACCGCCCCGTGCCAGTGGTGGCGGCCCCACAGGCCAGCCTCGCGAGTACTCACGGCGACCCCGGGCCGCGCGCGGGCGCGGCCGCCGCCGACGGGACGAGCGGCCCGGGACGCCCCGCGGGGGCGGAGCGGGGGGCCAAGGGGCGGGGACCGGGCCTGGCGGGCGAGGTCGCGCACCCCACGCCTCGTCGTTCCGTCACGGGCGCGCTCAGCCACTCTGCGCACACTCGCGCGGTGACACCATGGCACGTGGCCGGCTCCTGACCAACAGCCTGGCTGCCTGCTCCTGGGCGCGCCTCTGCCGCCAACGCCAGCCCTGGGACGCCTGCGCGACGGTCGCTAGTCGGGAGGGGGTGCGGAGCAGGGGGTGGCGCCTGCGCAGCAGGGGGTGGCGCCTGCGCCGTGGGTAGGGGAGGTGGTGGAGAAGGAAGAGGGACTCTGGGGGTGTGCGGAGAGCCTTCCAGAGGACAATGCTTGCATTTGGCGCCCCGTGTGGTTGGGAGGAATGAGCAAGGAGGGCAACCCGGTTTGCTTGTAGGCTAGGAGGGAGTCCCCTTACTGGAGGCTCAGGCCGACAGGTAAGAGATTGAAAGGGAAGTCCTGAGGCCCTGCTGACTGCAGGTTTCTCTGGTTCGATAGTGGAAGTCAAACACCTCCAGCTTTTAAAAATCCTTACATTTGTCTGGGCGCAATTGCTCACACCTGTAATTCCAGCACTTTGGGAGGTCGAGGCAGGCAGATGACCTGAAGTCAGGGGTTCAAGACCAGCCTGGCCAACATGGCGAAACCCCATCTCTACTAAAAATACAAAAATTAGTCGGGCGTGGTGACGGGCACCTGTAATCACAGCTACTCGGGAGGCTGAGGCAGGAGAATCGCTTGAAGCCAGAGGCAGAGGTTGCAGTGAGCTGAGATGGCGCAAATGATCTCCAGCCTGTAAGATAGAGAAAGACTCTGTCTAGAATGAAAGTAAGCGGAGAGAGAGAGAGAGAGAGAGAGAGAGAGGGAGGGAGGGAAAGAAAGTAAGAAAGATAAGAAAGTAGAGACTCAGTATCAAACAAATAAATATGGAGAGAGACTCAGTCTCAAATAAATAAATACATAAAATAAAATAAAATTCTTACATTTTAACTCATTTGCTCCCTTGGTAGCTGCAGCGTGATGGAAAGCACCCTGGCCTTCTAGTCAATCTGGGTCTGAAGCTTGGGTTTGTTCAGCACTTATTAATAGTGCAGTCTTAAAGACTTTCACTTTGTGAGTCTGATTTCTCCTCTTTGAAGTGGTGACAGTAATACATGTTTCATGGAGCCATTGTGGTGAGGATGAACTGAGATAGTATCAGCCTGAGCTGCATGAAATTGCTATTTTTGTAGTTTGTAAACAAATACCTTCAATTTCATACGATTCCAACTAATCCATGTAAAGTAAGCCGCAGAGTACCTGCGACTAGGAAGTAGTCGGTACATGGAAGCTGTAATTGTGGTTATTAACCCTAGACATGAATGGACCTCCTTCATTCTTATCAGTCTTGGGGCTTCCACATGCCCCTCTTTTCCAACAGCACTAATGGGAAAAGGCTTATCTTAGACCTACTCTGCTTCCTCACTCCCTCTTTGTAGCTGGACACAGCACACACAAAGAAAGCTTTGGCCTTGAGTGATAGAAACATGTCATGTCTATCCCTCCTAAGCTGGCCTCAGAAGTTTCCCAGTGAACTTTTTGTTGTTGCTGCTGTTGATTTACATTCGCACATTCTCAGCCCCTCCTTTCTAACTCCTTTCCCTTTTGATGTCCACCTCTGCTCACTTTGCCACTCAGCCTGGGCCACAACACTGTGTCAGTATTCGTTTGTTATACCTGTTGCTTATAGTATCTGAAAAGAGTGAGGGATCCATATAGCCTCAGTTTCAATATAGCCTTGGTTTCGGAGTGCAGAAGTTCAGAGTAGGAAGGGAAGGAGTTGGGCCTGCTCTCTAAAACAACTCACCATCAAGGGGCCCATAACAGCTTTTGAGAGCCATGTGTGTCTGGAGGTGTTTGAACATAAGCACTGTGCCCACGTTGAGTGACAAGTCAAACTCTGGTATTCAATCACTTTTCAGATTCCCCCTTCCCAGCATATCACCAGCTCTTCTATTCATCATGAATATCAACCATCTCATAGTTTATCAGTATCTTCCAGGCTTCACCTCTTTTCCTACCCAGTCCAGATCTTTGGTCAGTCATTTCAATCACATTTTTGTTAATATGCTTGCACTTACTCTGCAAAAATCACACTACTGGATCATGTCAGCTGTCTACCTTCTCTAGTCTCCCAACCTAAACCAAGATAAAAGAAATCACCCAGTCCGGCACACCTGAACTTGGGAGTGGTCACCATTTTAGGTTAGTCTAGCCCATGAACCGTATTCTGTGGGAATTATGGTTTCCACACCCACACTCTGTATCCACAGTCCCCAGGGCCATGTTTGTCTTGTGTGACCCCTGGCACTCTAGCTGCAGTTTATTGAACTGCAGGTGGATTCCTGATCTAAGCTGTGTTAAGCAGATGTTCCCGCCTAAAAATCTGGGATTACAGCTGAGTGATTATGGTTCTAACTGGACTGGTTTCTTAAGCAAAAGAGACATAGACTCAGGAGCTATGGTACATCCACCTCCCACCTATGATAAAGAGAAAAGGAAAAAGACCATCTGGAGACACAGAATGAAGCATGGAGAGACCAGAAATGGTGAGACTACTCTCTGCTTCCTGTCAGCTTCCCAGGCACCTCTCCCTTCCTTCCTTCCCCTCTCTCCCTCCCTCTCTCCCTTCTTTCCTTCCTTCCTTCTTGTCTTTTCTTGTCTTTTGAGACAGGGTCTTACTCTATCACTCAGGCTGGAGTGCAGTGCTGTGATCATTGCTTACTGCAGCCTCCAAGGCTCAAGCGTGCACTACTTATCTGGCTAACTAAAAAAATTATTTTGTTTTGTTGCCCAGGCTGATCTTGAACTCCTGGGCTCAAGCAGTCCTCCGTCTTGGTCTCCCGAAGTGCTGGTATTACAGGTGTGAGCCACCACGCCTGGCCCTAGGCACTTTCTGAGGCCTTTTGATCTTGGGGGACTAGGAGTCACTTTTCCTCTAAAATAAATGGCTTAAGCTAACTTAATGTGCACTTAGTACAGTGCTCCTACAAATTCACTGTCTCCTCAGCAGAACCCTCAATGCACCCAGTAACCCCTCCACAGGTCAGCCTCTCCCACCATCCCCAATTCTGCTTCACAGAAAAAAAAAAAAGACTATGGGTACCAGCTACATGGGTGGCTGAGGCAGGAGGATTTCTGGAGCCCGGTAGTTCAAGGTTACCGTGAGCTGTGGTCATGCCACTGAGCTCCAGCCTCAGCAATGGAGCGAGACTTCCCATCTCTGTAGTCAAAAAAGGCCATGGGGGAACTGCCTCAATTTTCTGTCCCCTCCAAACATTTGAACCTCTCCCATCCTTTCTATTTCAGAAGTGGAGAGGTCTCTCTTCAAATACAAAGTTAATGCTCTCACTGTGATCTGTATTTCATTCCTTTTTGCCTCTTCAGGAAATTTGCTCCTTCACTTACCTCTCTCATTTATATTCAACTTTTTCCACTGCCCTACTCTTTGATCTGGGTATATAAACTTAATCAACTGGCCCAATCTTAAAATGAAAATCTAATTTGAATCCCACATGCCACACTACTGATTTTTCTTACCTTCAACCAAGCTTCTAGGAGTAGTCTATACTCTCCCTGTCCACTTCCTTGTCTTTAATTGTTCCTTAAATCTGGTGTCATCTGACCTCTCCTCAAAATTTCTACTGAAAATACTTTCACCAAAGTGACAGATGACTTACAAATGGACAAATCTATTGGAAATGTTCAGGCTTAATTTATGACACACAGTGTCATTTGGCATTGTCAATCATCCTGCCCCTGCAATGGACCACACAGTGTCATTTGGCATTGTCAATCGTCCTGCCCCTGCAATGGACCGCACAGTGTCATTTGGCACTGTTGATCATTCTGACCCCGCAACCCTTTCCTCTGTTGGCTCTTATGGGTTATACTCATCCCATTTCTTCCTACACCTTAAATGGCTTCTTCACAGTATCCTTATCATACTCCCTTTCCATCATTCCCTACTTAAGTAAAGAAGCAGTTTGGCCCACACCCATTTCTCCTGTTTTTACTCTTCCCAGTAGCCTCCATGGCCACTTGAAGGAGATCTTGGTAATTTGGGGTTGCCCAGAAACTGAATCTCCTTCTTATGTTACAAGTCTTGGAAGTAAGCGGAGCCTATATTTCATGGCAGATACTGAAAAGGTTGGATCTGCACTTTCCCAGCTCTCTAGCTAAGACAGAGGCATGTGACGTAGGCCTGGCCAAGTATCGTCGAGAAATGTAGATTCTGGAGTAAGTGATTCAAAGAAATAGTGGCAATGGTGACAGGAGGGCAGGGTCAGCTTTACCCCATGCCCAGGGACTCTCATGGTGTGGGTACTGGTGGCGGTGACATCCCATGTCCAATAATGATGACAGCAGCAGTGGTTTTGTGGGGCTGGTTCAAAAATCTGAATTTGGCCTGCGCTCTGGTGGACTGGCCTCTCATTGTTCCTGCCTGTTTTCCAAGCTTGGGTCTCCTGCCTGGCAATCCTGTGACCCACCTAGTGCCCTTTAAACAAATGGCTCTTTTTAAATCCACCTGCGTGACGCACAGTTATAGACTGGAACTCCCAAATCTATATTCCCATCCTGTACTTCTTGAGTTTCAGGTTGCCTTTGGACAAGTTGTCTTTTGGACAACTCCACTTGGATATTACATAGGCAAACATCTTCTCACTGTGTTTCTTTCATGTTCCTAGCTTAGTAAATCTCACCTGTGGCTTATTCAGCCTGAACCCTGAGAAGAAAGCATCTTAGACCTCTCCCATCCTTATTTAAACAAAACCAATTTTACCTTATAAACATCCTAAATTTTACTTCTTAATACGTCTTCTTCTTTTTTTTTTTTTTTCAGACTCTGGCCTCCTGCCCTCTAGCTGCCTAAAAGCACTGAGACTCAGAAGGCAGAGCAGACCACAGAAGGCAGAACAGGCCACAAGCCTGGGTCTGGCTTTTCCCAAGGGATTTTTTTTTTTTTTGAGATGGAGTCTTGCTCTGTCACCCAGGCTGGAGTGCAACGGCATGTTCTCAGCTCACTGCAACTTCCGTCTTCCAAGTTCAAGCAATTCTCCTGCCTCAGCCTCCTGAGTAGCTGGGATTACAGGCACCTGCCACCACGCCCAGCTAATTTTTGTATTTTCAGTAAATACGGGGTTTCACCATGTTGGTCAGGCTGGTCTCGAACTCCTGACTTCGTGATCCTCCCGCCTCGGACTCCCAAAGTTCTGGGATTACAGGCATGAGCCACAGCACCCGGCCTTCCCAAGGGATATATTAGATACTTAGCAGAAAATGCAAGAGACTAAAAAGAAAGCCTGTGGAATGAGCCTCAGCCTCCTGGGGAGTAGTAAACAGGGTCTCACTATGTGGCCCAGGCTGGTCTCAAACTCCTGGCCTAAAGTTATCCTCCCACTTTGACTTCCCAAAGTGCTAGGATTACAAGTGTGAGCAAATAAATACATCTTAAATCGATCCCTCCTTTATATTCCTGTCTCCCTAGCAGAATTATTGCATTTGCCTCCTCATAGACTCCTTATCCAGTATCTACTCCTCCAATCTGTTCTCCACTTAGCTGCTTAAGGGATCTCTCTAAAACTCAAATCTGGTCATGTCACTCCTCTATTAAAACCCTTCAATGGGCCAGACCCTGTGGCTCATGCCTGTAGTCCCAGCACTTTGGGAGGCCAAGGCAGGTGGATCACTTGAGGTCAGTAATTAAATCTGGTGTCATCTGACCTCTCCCCAAAATTTCTACTGAAAATATTTTCACCAATGCTTTTCACCACAGCCTGGCCAACATGGCAAAACCCCGTCTCTACTAAAAATAGAAAAATTAGCCGGGAATGGTAGTGGGCTCCTGTAATCCCAGCTACTCAGGAGACTGAGTCAGGAGAACTGCTTGAACCCAGGAGGCAGAGGTTGCAGTGAGCTGAGATTGCACCATTGCACTCCAGCCAGGGCAACAGCGTGAGACGTTGTCTCAAAAAATAAAATAAAATAAAATAAAATAAAAATAAAACCCTTCAATGTCTCCTTACTACTCTTAGGATAAATATACCCTTTCTACAGATATGACCCTATTTGATTCACCACCCCTCACATGCATCCTATACTCCAGCCTGGCCAGATTATACATTGTTATAGGCCATCCAGGACATACTTTTATATTTTGTAAGTATTAGTACTTAGTGGGGCTGACATTCACAATACCACCTCCTGCCCCCTTCCACCCCACACAGATGGATGCATGACCCATCAGGCCAGGCGAAGGACTCCATCATCCTGACCAAAGTAATTAGTTCAGGTGTGGGTTTGTGACCTGAGTAAAGCCAATCATAATCTTCTGCTCAAAGCTGTCTTGCTTTTGAGGTCAATGTGCTAAGAGGATATGAGATTGAAGCTGCTGGCACCCAGCTCTCCCTGCCACAGGACAGAGAATGCAGCCAAGGCATAAAGAGAAGCAGAGCTCTGAGAAATGGAATAAGAGCGATCTGATGACATTGTTTGAGCCCCTGATATCAGCCTTGCCTGAGGTCAGTAATACCACCACACGTCTCAGTTCTCGTCTTGCTTAAGCTGGTTTATCTTGGTTCCTCTAAGTTGCTATTAAATCAGTCCCAATATAGAAATGGAATGAAGAATTGAATTGATGGCACTGAAGTGAAGTTGAGGCAGTGGAGATCTCCACCTGGCTGGGAAACTGGAAATCCCTGCTATTTGGTATCAAACCAGCTGGTTAAATGATCATCTATTTTATCTTGAGATTCAAGTCATGTATCCATCAAAGGGAGATTTCAGAGACACACTGGAAAAAAAAGCCTTTTGGATGTTGGAGTACATTGACCTCTTCTTGAGATTTTCAATAAGGTCCTCCAGTTTGACTTTCCTCCATGCTAACAGAATCAAAACTGTATACAGTTTTGTTCAGAGTTGCCTTTTCTGCTTTTTTTTTTTTTTTTAAGATGGAGTCTTACTCTGCTGCCCAGGCTGGAGTGCAATGGCACAATCTCGGCTCACTGCAGCCTCTGCCTCCTGGGTTCAAGAGAGTCTCCTGCCTTACCCTCCTGAGTAGATGGGATTAAAGGTGTGCACCATTATACCCGGCTAATTTTTGTATTTTTAGTAGAGATGGTGTTTCACCATGTTGGTCAGGCCGGTCTCGAACTCCTGACCTCATGATCTGCCCACCTCAGCCTACCAAAGTCTTGGGATTACAGGTGTGAGCCACCACGCCAGGCCACCTTTTCTGCTTTTGATCAGCAATCCAGACTGCTAAAGGTCAAATAATCATGCATCTTGTAGACTATAAAGGCCAAATCCTTTTCCCCAAGCTAAAGTGAGTAAGAACAAAGGCCTAGAGGTGGGAAATTCAGTAGGAAATATTGGAGTAAGTTTAGGGTCTGGGAAGTTCCAGGAAAAAAAAAGGGAGAATCCTGATCCTCCAACCTGAATGCTTCCCTTTCCTCCCAAATTAAATACGATGTATTTGGCTTGGAATTCAGACAGTGTTGGGGGATCTGGTGCCTGGGGACTTTGGCTGTGAATCCTGTGGGAGAGAATGGGATGTATCGGGCACGAACTTCATGCATCTTCTTGGATTACCTAAGCCACCTCCTTCTTTCTCTCTCTTGGTTGGCACCCTGCCTGTGCTAAGCAGCCCTTCTACTTCCACGTCTCTAGTAGAAATGCCACACAGCAGGCCATGGGAACTGACTTCCCAACAGCCACCCAGGGAGCAAATGATGCAACTGAGAGGTGCATGGGAGTTAGCATCTTGTGGGGTGGCATCTTGGCCGACAGAAAACAGGAGAAGGGAGGAGAAAAGAAGCATTAATTCCCTCTCACATCTCCCCTTAGTGAACTGCTCCAAGATGCCATTTCTCCTGGAAAATACCATGTGCTTGGCAAACAACTCTGACAGGTGACCTGCTCTCTCCTCATGGCTCATATGTAGTGGCAGCCAGCAAGTACTGCATCGTCTCCCACTGCCTTCATCTCTTCTCCCTTTCACCATCCTGGACTTCCACCTCCCTGCAAAATGTCAGCACTTACCTCAGAATCTGCTTTCTGGAGTACTTGGGTTAAGATGTGGAGACAAAATCAGAGCCCCCATCCCTATATTAAGTCCCAACAGTGGGGTAACATAAAGGTCCTGAGGACACAGCCGAGTTTTCCTACTCAAATGCAGGGAATCCAGCCCAGACACGGGAGTCCAGTGTCAGGTCACTGGGTCAAGCCATCTCGGGACTACTACCCAGGAGGCTGAGGCTCATTCCACAGGCTTTCTTTTTACTCTCTTGCATTTTATGCTGAGCACCTGAGATATCCCTGGGGAAAAGCCAGAGCCAGGCTTGTGGACTGTTCTGGCTTCTGAGTTTTGTGCTTTTAGGCAGCTAGAGGGCAGGAGGCCAGAGTCTGGAAGTTCAAAGTCCCCTCTACAGATGGCCAGTCAAAGGCTTTGGTCAGCCCAGGTTTCTAAAGGGCAGAGGTTGCCATAATAGCTGTGTCTGGAGTTGGGGCTACAGAGAAAAAGTGTGGCCCTCTGCCCCTTCTTAGTGTGCACTTGGCACAGACTTGGCCATCTCTTTGCAGATCCCAGCTGGCTCAGGCTGCAGGCTGGAAGGGCAGCTGCATGGCGCACGTTGGCTCTTAGCTCCCTGATCTCATGGGGTTTCTTCCAAATAATACAGGGCTGTGTAATATAACTGTGCAAATATACTGGCCATACAATGAGGCCCAGAGGCCAGAAACAGCCTCTGAGTCCCTGCTGGGTTTGGCTATGTCATGATGGAGGCAAGTGCAATCAGGACAGTGGTTGCTCAAGGATTTCAGCCCAAGCTGGAAAGGATCAAGTGAGATTCTGTGATCTCATCATAGCACCCTCTTTTGGAAGGTATTCCATATATGTTCTGCTCCACTGAGGCCGGGGTGAGCCCCCAGGTCTGGTCAGAGCACATAGCAAAATCAGAGCTGCTTCAAGGTCAGAGGTTACTAAGAGGTCCTATCTCAGACCAGAGGTCTTTTCTCCCTACATCCAAGACACCCAGGTTGCATCCAGCAAGAGAAATTCATTCTAGGGGCTCTGCTGAAGGCTGAAGACTTTGCCCAAGTTCTAGAGGTTCTCAGAGGGCCCCCCAAATTCTGTGTCAACTGATAGACTCCCCTGAGGAGTCTTTTGATAATATGGCCTCAGTGTAATAATGGGCCATAGTCAGAGCCAGAGGAGTACAGCAAGCTGCAGGTTCCTGGCCCGAGAGTGCTTGACTGGTTGCTTCCATCCTGTCCTACGCATCTCCTTGGGGCTGAGGACTAGGAGCCAGTACTGCTCAGGGATTTTGGCTATCTGGTCAAGACCAAGGTCACTAGAGCATGAGTCAGCCAAGTGTTGAATGGGTAATCTCTCTTTGTGGGTAGTGAGCAGATTAAGGTTGGCTTACCGCCATAGACAGGCCATTATGGAAGCCATGAAGCTGAGGGGTAGGGGAATGGCCAGTGTGACCTGTTGCTAAGACACAGAAATCACATGAGCTAGATTGAGACTCACGGAGCAGGACATTATCAATGGATTCCTGATGATGATTACCAGCTCACAGAAAGCCCATGAATCAGAGAATCCTCACAACTGACAAACAAAGATCTGGGAATGCTTAATCTCTAAGGCTACCTTTAAACCCAAAACTGGCTGGGCACGGTGGCTCACACCTGTAATCTCAGCACTTTGGGAGGCCGAGGCTAGTGGATCACTTGAGGCCAGGAGTTCAAGACCAGTCTGACCAACATGGTGAAACCCCATCTCTACTAAAAAATACAAAAATTAGCCAGGTGTGGTTGTGGGCACCTGTAATCCCAGCTACTCGGGAGGCTGAGGCATGAGAATCGCTTGAACCCAGGAGGCAGAGGTTGTAGTGAACTGAGATTGCACTACTGCACTCCAGCCTGGGCAACAAAGCAAGACTCTGTCTCAATAAATAAAGTCAAAACCATGTCAAAAGGGAAGTGAGATGCTTCAGTTCCAAAAGTCCATCCTCTCAGGGATGTCCATAAAGAACAATGGACAAAGGAGACATTTCCCAGTGGAAAGGACCAAAAACAATAGGTTTTATTGACCAAGAAATTCACTCCACTGTCCAGAGGATGTTTTATATGCTGTAGATTAGTGACCATTGTATTCTCTTCTCCCCTATTCCAAATGGAAGGTTTTTAAAAAACTATTACAGCCAGGGGCAGTGACATGCATCTGTAGTACCAGCTAGTCAAGAGGCTGAGGTGAGAGGATCGCTTGTGCCTAGGAGTTCAAATCTAGCCTGGCAACAGAGCAAGAACCCATCTTAATTTAAAAATTATTCAGTGGTGGGTATTTGTAGTCGCAGCTTCTCAGGAGGCTGAGGCAGGAGAATTGCTTGAGGCCAGAAGTTCAAGTCCAGCCTTGACAACATTAGCAAGACCCATCTCTTTAAAACAAACTGTTATCCTCTTTCCCTCCATTATTTCACATTGGTTATAAGGCAAGTATGGGGTAGTTAAGTTTTCTTTTACCCACAGATTTTTAAATCTTAAGAAGTCATATCCAGACCTGAGCAGGAATTGTCCATCACCAAGGAACCCTGGACTGAGGACTCAATAAAGCAACTGGATGTGATTCTGTTTTTTTGTTGTTGTTGTTGTTTTTTGTTTTTGAGTTGGAGTTTCGCCGTTGTTACCCTGGCTGGAGTGCAATGGCACGATCTCGGCTCACCTCAACCTCCACCTCCTGGGTTCAAGCAATTCTCCTGTCTCAGCCTCCTGAGCAGCTGGGATTACAGGCATGTACCACCATGTCCAGCTAATTTTGTATTTTCAGTAGAGACGGGGTTTCTCCATGTTGGTCAGTCTGGTCTCAAACTCCCGACCTCAGGGGATTCACTTGCCTCGGCCTCCCAAAGTGCTGGGATTACAGGCGTGAGCCACCGAGCCCAGGCTTGTGATTCTGTTTTATCTCCCATTGGGAAATTGGTGAATGTGGTTTTTGTTGGATCTAGGATTATCGCATTGTCAGGCAGGCACATTTTTGAAATTGTGTTTGTCAGGAAAAGTATAGGTGAATGCAATAAAGGGTGGGATATAGTGGATGCATATCATTTATCTGCCCACCATCCCTTCCTTGGGGACCGACTTCACCCCCTCCACACAGTCCTGATGAAGTTGTCAATTATGGTGGCCTACTCTTCCATCCTAGTGGTGGGCATGTGTCCAAAGCTGGCCAAAGTCCTCGCTGGGATTTTAGAACTAGAACTAATGAGGCCGACATATGGAAGGAAGCAGAGCCAAGAGATGGAGACATCATCCTTTGAACCCCTAGATCCAGCCATGCCTCAGGGCAGATATAGCCTTTGATTTATCAGTTATGTAAACCAATTAATATCCAATTGGCCTAAACATGTTTGAGCTGGGTTTCTGACACTTGCAACTGAAAAGGTCCAGACTAATACATGCACACAGGGAGACACAAATACCATATTGTTCAAACTCATCAGACATAATCTAAGTCTTCCATGCTCTTACCAGGGGTCAGCAAACTTTTTGTCTAAAGGACAAGATAGATATTTTAGGCTGTGTGGGCCATATATGGTCACTGCTTCACTTTCTTTTTTTTTTTTCACAACCCTTTAAAAATTTAAAAAAAAAAAAAAAAAAACTTAGTTTTGTAGTTTATACAAAAATAGGCCACAAGCCAGATGTGGCCCGCAAGCCATAGTTTGCCAACCCCTGATCTAGACCATGTCAACCCCTGAAGCTTTGGAATCACACAGTCTGCCAGTCCCTGGCCCATACTCTAAAGTCTGAAGCAAGCTATTCTAAATGCCATTTTGGTTCAAGTGTCTTGACATGATTCAGTCAAGGTAAGGTTCAGGGTAGAGTTAGGAACGGGAAAAGGGTCTTGTCTTGTGCCCATTATCTGCCATGCAACAGGCACTGAATAAATGGTAATCATTATTATTTCTTGGTAATAAAGATAATTTTCCAAAATGATGCAGCTGTCTAAATAGCTTTGTCTAAATGTCCCAGTTCTTCTTTTTTTTCCTTTTTTCCTTTTTTTTTTTTTTTTAAAGACGGGGTTTCACCATGTTAGTCAGGCTGGTCTTGAACTCCCAACCTCAGGTGATCCGTCTGCCTTGGCCTCCAAAGTGCTTGGATTACAGGCGTGAGCCACCACGCCCAGCTCCAGTTCTTCCTTAAGGACTTTTCCCCTTCTTAATCTCCTTCAGAAAGTATTTCACAGACCTCCCCCACCAGTAAAGTCTGAATTAGGTGCTCTTCTTCTTGTGAGCACAGACCTTCTATGGACCTCCATTATAACTGCATTCTTTGTCTCTCTTTCCCCTTAACTCTGGGTCCTTGGAACATGCCAGAGCCCCAACATGTAGCACAGTGCTTAGCAGCTAGCCTGAGGGGACTGTGTGCCTCCATGTGAATATCAGTTTGAGGGTGCAGGTACTGTGTGTGTCTCTCTCCAGGGTGGTCACTCTAGGAGTCAGCATTGTGTTGGTGTACACATACCCTCTGGTTCTTCTCTCATTTGGAAAATACTTGTGGATGTCCACCACACCTTACCTGGTAATATTATTGCCAGATCTAGGCTTCATTCCCATTCCCTCCAAAAATGAGTCAAAGACAGAGGAACAGGTGGGAACAAGTTTTCTTAGAAACTGTTACGAAGGAGGAGCCCTCCAACCCCACCCCCACATCTTTTGCTATCTGATGTGTTATGAGATCAGAGGCCTTCAGCCTCAGCAACATCTGGGGATTAGAGTGACCCCACACAGCACAGCGGGGGCCTCAGACTAAGCTGATCCATGTCTGTGGGGTGGAGGGGAAACCCTCCTGGGAAAAATATGTGCAAGGCCCTGCAGGCCCAGGAAAGGCTGACCAAGGCAAGGTGAGTCATGGTGTTCTAAGCTGAATCTTGCCCATCTCACAGAAGCAGGCAGGAAGCACCACCATTGATCAGCTTTATATGGCACCCACTGTATACAACAGACAGACAAAGACAGACAGACAGAGCACACACCACTTCTAAGCTCAACACTGCTCACCAACTAGAAGCACCTCGGTTAAGCACATGTGAGACACTCTTGCATAGGAAAGATGTACTTTTTAAAGGAATGAAGAAGTATTTTGGCAAAACATCTACTTCCCTCCCAGGTCCGGGGTAAAGAGGGACCTCTAATTCTGAAGCTTCTACATATTGAAAAATTTCCCCTTCTCAATGGCAGTATATACAGTAGCAAACCTTCCAAGTCTGTTGCCACAGCCCTCTACAGATATCCTGAATCTACTTTACAGGTGGGCAAACTTAGACTAAGAGACAGAAGGTAGCCTGAAGCAAGGGGACACTGGGACTGGTTCAGGGGGAGGGGAAACAGGAGGTGTCTCAGCTCAGCCAAAGGCAGGGCCTCTGTCTACCTGGATTGGCAAGGGGAAGGCTCAGGTGGCCAAAACCCCCTCTTTCGTCCTGCCTGGGGAAGCAGCGGTTTCACAGAAAAGGCAGTCCCACTCTTGCTGGCTAGGGGGCCTCCCGGGATGGCAAAGACCAGGGCAGGCCTGAGCTCTGCCTGGGGCCCCTTCCAGGATGCACTCTGAGTTTGGGGATTGCGGATTGCGAGTTCACTGCCTCCATAACTTTCTCATTACCTGCATGTGAGCCTAGACCTCAAATTTTTAATTATTTTTAAAAGGGCAGGGTGGGGGAGTGGCTTAAGAGGGAACGAGACACAGAACAATCTTTCCACAGCCTCCCTCTGCCTAGGCTGGGGCTGTCAAAGGTCTCCACCCTGTCTCCTAGGGATATTTAAAGGCAGCTTTTATGAGACTCTATACTGTCTTTTGTTTGTTTGTTTCGTTTTTTTCTTTGTTTTAATTTATATAGATATATATATATTCTTAAAAAAGCAATAGTCCTTTGGTCCCTAAACTCTAAGGAATGATATGATTTTGAAAGAAGTAAATCTGGGCTTCCTTTGTGGAGAAGCCCTTGGCACCCCCAACGCCCTCTGCTGGTTCCCCTGGACAGTCACTCCTTAGCCAGCCCTAGTTGCTCTGCCAGCCTGAGCTCTATGCTGCAGGCACAGAACAACCCACTTGATAAAAACAATCCTTAGCGTGGCCTTAGCCCCAGGCACCAGCCTTGGGTCCGATCCACCTCCATCCACAGCTGCGCCTTCGGGAAGGGCTGCTCAAGCGTTTCTGTGCTTTTCCTCTTCTTTCTTCTCACTCTTCTGTTTCTGTTGCTGAGTATTCATGGATAAGAAGAGAGGAGGGAAAAGGCAAAAATCATATTGGAGGGTAAGACCGGAAGAGCAGCTTGCCCCCATCAGTGACATCTCAGGTGAGTGGCTGGACCCCTCTTCCCAAGGAGCAGGGCTGGAGCAGGGCCCAGGCAGCAGGCCGGTCCACTGAAACCAGACCCTGAATCCTGAGCAGGAGACCCCAGTCCCACATCCCCTCCAGAAAGTTCCTGGGGTAGCTCAAAGTGAGGCAGGGCTATGTGGGCCTTCTGAGACAGAAAATCTCTAAAAGTTGCAAGTAGCATCCTATGGACCCATGACCTTGCTAAAAAGGTGGAAGAACCTGGCCCATCTCTCTCCCCATCACCACCATGCCCTGCAGATTCTACCTCTGAAGAATGTTTGCTTCTCTTTCTCCATCTCCATGTTCACTGCCATTATGACAGCTCTTACTTCTAGTTCTTTCTCTGCTTAAACTCCTAAATAGTTCTTTCTCACCTTCAGGATAAAGTCCAAACCCACGGCCTTTCAGACTCTTGAAAACTGGCCCAAATCTACTTTTCTGGTCTCATTTTCCAGCCTCCTGGACCCTCCCCACATACAGGCTCTCTAGTCCCATCGGCTATCTCTGGAGTAGAACTACTTCCACAGGCAGAAAGACTCTGATGGTCTCGCCTAGTCTGCAGAGCAGGAATGTTGCCTAGTTGATCTCAGTCCTTGGATTGAAGGAAAAGCACAAAGTCTCCATCTGAGGATTCCTCCTAGCTCCTGCCTCTTCTTTCTATCTCAGAGGTGGGTACCTCCAAGGTCCCAAAAGGAGGAGCATCAAAGCTGGGAGGGCATCATCACTCAGGCGTCATATGCCTGGGGTCCATCAGAGACTCACCTCTCTGTGGCTGGCTGGTGAGAGCCGGTCAGTAAGGCCGGTTGGCATCCTTGGGCCGCTTTAGCTGCACCTTGAGCCTCTTCATGCCAATTTGAAAGCCATTCATCGCCTGAATAGCAGTCTGGGCACTAGTTGGATTGTCAAAACTAACAAACCCTGGAGGGTGTGGGCAAAGAGGTTAGCTGGGAACTCTGCCTGGCAGGGCCTCCTTTCTCTCTACCAGCCTCCTCCTCTTCCAGCCCCCTGAGGCCAGTTCCATCAAACGCATAACCCTCCACTGTTTGTATACACACATGGATACAAATTCATAGGCAGATGGCCTGAGATTCCTAAAGATGTGATTCTTAGAAGGATGGGAGGCAACTCTGAGTGTGTGTGCAGGGTCAGGGTGTTGACTGGGATGTTTTGTGTTTTTCCTGGCATGGGTTGGCTGTCTCCTTCCACGCTCCCATTCTGGTCCTCAGAATGACAGTTGGAGTTGGAGGGGATCTCTGGTCTCAGAACCAGACGACTCCTGCCCTGGCCAGACTCCAAAGCCCTGACCTAGCTGGCCACATTCCTGGTGGACACCTGATTGTCCAGGTAAAGCTGAAATAAGGTTTGTTCTTTTTTATTTTTTTTTGAGATGGAGTCTTGTTCTGTTGCCCAGGCTGGACTGCAGTGGTGCCATCTCGGCTCACTGCAAACTCTCCCTCCTGGTTTCAAGGAATTCTCCTGCCTAAGTCTCCTGAGTACCTGGGATTACAGGCACCCATCACCATGCCCAGCTAATTTTTGTATTTTTAGTAGAGACAGGGTTTTGCCATGTTGGCCAGGCTAGTCTCAAACTCCTGACCTCAAGTGATTCGCCCACCTCAGTCTCCCAAAGTGCTGAGATTACACGCATGACCATGCGCCTGACCAAGGTTTGTTCTTGACCTGAGCTTAGCCCCATCACTGGTTTGTGACCCCATTTTGTGCCATACATTGAACCTCAGGAAATCACTGCCTTATGGAAGGACAGTTGTAGGATCTGTAGGGAATCCTTAATAGTTAGAGGTAGGAGAGGCCTAGGGGTAGTTTCTCAGCTCACCAAAACATTTGCTCTGGTTGGTGGCTCGATCCACAAAGACTTTGGCAGAGACAACAGCTCCAAAGGGCAGGAATGTCTGGATGAGTTCCGCATCACCAAACTCCTGAGGCAGGTGATAGATGAAGAGGTTACAGCCTTCGGGGCCTGCAGGAACAGTATCAGGCTGGTTCAGGGGAGGGACCCTGAGTCCAGCCCCCCAAGGCTCTGCTCTCCAGCCCCCAGTCCCTCACCTTCTCTCTGCTGCTGGGGCAGGGCTGAAGGCTGCTGGGGAAAAGCTGTGCTCACCGGGGCATAGGCCGACGGATAGGCTGCTGGAGACAGAGGTGGAAGTGGGCAGTGATCCCCAGGAGCCGTTCCCCGAGCAGGGCCACATCTGCCTGGCCGCTTTTGACCAATTCAGCCCAGTCCACCATAACCCTCATCCCAAGAGAGGTCATTCTGGGGGTAGGGGGATGGGAGGATCAACTCCTTGAAACAGAGTCTAAATCCCCCACAAATCTCCCTATTTCTTTCTGGGGCCCTTCAACCTCCCCCAGGCCGCGTAGCGCCAAGTGAAACCTGCGTAGTGGTGCATCCCAGCGTAGGCCTGCTGCAGGGGGTCAGCCACGCCGGGGCTCTGGGCTGGGGAGAGAGGGGCGCACGGCCCATGGTGAAGGCAGGCGGGCGAGCAGAGTGGGTGAGAAGCTCAGGGAGTGTGGGAAGTAGAGGGCGTCTGTGAAAGGCAGCAGGGAAGGAGAGGGATCTCTTCCCAGGGAAGCCGGGCCCAACCCCCCAATACCTCCCCACCCCCGCTCCCCACTCCATTTCGGGGGGTATTTGGGCGGAGCGGGTAGGGGGGCCCACCTGGGTAAGGGGACAGTCCGTTATTGTAGAGCGTGTCAGAGCCCGGCTGCCCGTTGGTCTGGGGGGTCAGAGGGCCGAATCCATTGATCCCAATGGGCGCCGGTAGACCTGGGAGGGTGCCAGGTCCGCTGCCGGGCGGAGAGTTGGCTGCTGATGGCGGAAGAGGTCGGAGAATCAGGCTGCCGCCCCGCCCCGCCCCGCCAGCCCCTCCCAGGCGCGCCCTAGTCCCTGGGCGCGGTACCTGCTGCCGGCAGCAGAGGCGCAGCCACCAGGCTGAAGGCTGCCACGTGCTGCATCTGGGCCGCCACTGCCGCCACCGGGCCTAGGCCTGGGCCCTGTGCCGCCGCCAGCAGGGCCGCCTGGTGCTGCAGGATCTTTGCGAGGAAAGATGGGCAGGAGTGGAGGGCCAAGGGGCGGTCAACTGCCCCGGCTCCCAGTCCCAGGCCTGGCCCAGCCACCTGCGCGCCCTTGCGGGCGGGTGCCCGGTACCTACCGCCGTGGTGTAGGCGCCGCAGGCCCCTAGCGGCAGTGGCGCGGGGTGGAAGGCGCCCAGCTGGCCTGCCATCTGCTGCATCCGCCGCAACGCGCGCTCCCGGTCGGTGTCTGCCAGCTTGACCACGAGGCTGGACGAGGCGCCCTAGGCAGGGCAGGGGGGGAGGCCGTGGTGACCGGTTCCGGTCCTGGCCCCGGGAGCGACTTCCCCATCAGCTCCTTTCCCGGGGCACCGAGCGCACGTGGGGAGAAGCAGCCAGTCCCCACCCCAATGGGCTCACCCTCAGCCCGGGGAACCCGCCCTCACCGCCATGGTCCGGCTGCCGTGCAGACCCTGGATGGCCGCCTGAGCTTCCCCTTGACTCCCGAACTTCACAAAGGCACAGCCTGGGGCAGGACAGAGGGAGCGGATGGCTCAGGCCACAGGGGCCAAAGAGGCATGTGGCCCAGAGTGAGGAAGGGTCACCATGAAATCGCGCGGTCAGCTCAGGTCACCTTTACTGGTGCCGTCAGGACTCCGCAGGACCGTGCACTCCTCGATGTGGCCGAAGGGCTGGAACAGGCGTCTGACGTCCTCCTCATCCTGCTGCTTGCCCAGCATCCCCACAAACAGCTTTCGATCCTCTGGGGACAAAGCCGGGAATGACCTGGGGACCCCAAATCTTCCCAGACCCCTGAGAGTAGCCTGAGAAACTTAGGATGGCAGCTCACCAGTCTCACTCTGGGAAGCAGAGGGAGTGAGAAGGCCCTGGACTTCCGGGGTTGGTTTTCATTGAGGGGCAGGATCTGGGGAAGGGATCTGAAGAAGGGAACTCAGCTCAGCTTTCCATCAGGAAAACCTGGGTCCTGGGGAAACCCAGAGAGGCTCAGGGCTGCTCTTGCTGGGAGGGATGCAGTCTTGATATCTTTGGCTGGGTAGAGCCCTACATGCATTGTTTTATGTGTTTGACCTTTTTGTTCTTAGAGTTTGGAAAACACTGTTTCAGACCAGAAATCTGCAGTATTAAGGAAGGGGAAAAGCCTTTCCATTCCGACTGGATCCAGAAAAGAGACGTACATCCTTGATGGCCAGCCTGGTAGCACTGGCTAGAATCAATGCCCCTTCCTGCTCAAATCAAGGAGGGTTCTGGATTTAGAAACAGCGCAGAAAACAGTCCTCTCATCCTACTGCCTCATCCGCAGTCACTGAGCACTGGCATGATGACTCCTCACTCTCCACCACCCTGTCCCGTCAGCAAGCTTCCAGTGCCCTCTCTTTGTCCTTCCTTGTGATTCCCCTGTCCTCTTGCCCTGATGCCTCCCCAAATGTTCAAGCTATGAGAGAACAAGTTCTGCCTGTAGACCTGAATTGCCAGCAGAGAACCAGTCTGATCCCTCCCTGCATCCATCCTTTCTATGGGTGAAAGAAGGTCTTCCTTTTTATTGGAGTGGCAGAGACGCAGGAAAGAGGCTACAAGCTGGGCCTGTGTCCCTCAAAGAAAGCTGGAGAGCTGGGGCTGGAAACTAGCGTTTTGTTGCACATCCAGCAAGTTAGGCCTCAGGAACACTCTCTGGGAGCCTGGGGCAGAGGGGTCCAGCCTGCTGTTAAAAGTCTGGCTCTTCTCTGCACCAAGGTAAGTATCTGAATTTGGGATGGAGTTTGACCATGTAGGGGACAATACAAGTTGGGAGAGAGAGAGTGGGTAGGAAACCAGCTTCTGTCTTCATCTTCAAGATCTTGGAGAGCAGGAAAACCCATCCTAAATGGTTCTACTCCTTGACCAGCTTGGCTAGGCAGATGGGGGACGTGGTCCTTGGATTCTGAGTGCAGGGGAAACAAGGCTAGTCATAGACTGAAGCCTGGGTGATAGTGAAGGAAGAACAGACTGTTCAGAATTGACTGAAGTTACCAGGGGAGAAATCTCCAAAAAGACTATGTGTGTGTCCATATGTCACCCGGGTGGTGTGGGGTTTGGCCTAGGCTGCCTTGGGGATCCTGAGTGTCTGTCTGTCTGTCGATGCTATATGTCTGTGTGGAAGGCAGGGGCTGCAGTTCATAAAGGGCAGGTAGAATGTGTTTTGGCAAAATTCTGCCCTCTGTCCAGAGAGGTACTACCTGACAGTCCTTGGGGAGGGGACGGATAATGAACTTGTGGCTTGAATTCTGACGGAGGAAAGAAGGTCTCACCATTGACCTTCTGTGGTGAGAGTACAAGCCAGTGAGTGTGCTTTGCCTCTGGAGGTGTCAGCCACAGAATAGTGCCCTTGGAACAGGTCACTGGTTTCCAAACCTTCTGAAAAATCAGTGGAATACATTATTCTAACAAAAATATTAGGATGAAGCTCAAAATGTAAGAGAAAAGCAGAACTCTGTGACTGAAGCCAGAAAAGGAGGGGGTAGAGATTGTCTTGCTTGATCCTCCCCTAATACTCCCTAGAGGGGCTCCAAGGAAAGCCCTTTGAAATTACTGACCTAGAAGATAGAGAACAGAGTTCCAGCTGGTATATGAGGGGGGATCTGAGATCATCCTGTTCAGGAGCCTGAGAAGACAGGAAAGGTCTTTCATGAGTCTCTTGACCAAACTGATGGCTTTGCCTTGACATCAGAGAATGGGCCCCATTTGGCCAGAGAATCAAACCCCAAAAGACCATGTCCTTGGTCTAAGTTACGACACTAAAGTATGAGCATTTGGCTGCAGAAAGCCTGGGAGAGGCTGGAGAAGAGTCTCTCTTCTCCAGGGCCTCCACAGTCCCAAGGGGGGCTTTGCAATGCCCTCATTTGTAGTGCAGCTGTGTCATTGGGTGGGGTCTGAAAAATGGTGATGGCATCCAGATAAAATGTCATACAACATGGACCAGAATCCAAGTAGCCCTGTGTAGGATGAGAGACGTCACAGGCTGAGGTGGAGCCCATAAAACAGAAAAGAGGTTTGTACTGACAGTGGTGATCTGATCCTTCATCTGCTCTGCCTCTTGTTGCTTTTTCAGTTCAAGTTCATGTCATTGCCCATGCAATTTTTAGATCCTCTTTTCCAGTGAGAATCTCACAAGTTAAGAAATTTTGGTAGGGTGTGGTGGCTCACGCCCATAATCCCAGCACTTTAGGTGGGTTGGTCACTTGAGGTCAGGAGTTTAAGACCAGCCTAGCCAACATGGTGAAGAAACCCAATCTCTACTTAAAATATAAAAATAGCCGGGTGTGGTAGTGCATGCCTGTAATCCCAGCTACTCAGGAGACTGAGGTGGGAAAATGGCTTGAACCCAGGGTGCAGAGGTTGCAGTGAGCCGAGATTGTACCACTGCACTCCAGCCTGGGTGACAGAGTGAGACCGTATCTTAAAAAAATTTTTTTCCCCTTTCCCTGTCAGGGCACTGACCCTATGGATCTGGACTACTGGGATGTACAGAGTTTGAAATGTACATGAGTATCTATCAAGGGCTGGGCTCCAGGCTGCCTGTTTCCCAGGTATCACCTTGAATCCTGGTATCCTCTTTCTACTTTACCGGGAACTTGATTGTGTTTGACAGGAGGATGAGCTGGGTCACAGTGGCCATGAGCCTCAGGTGACCAGGAAATGGTGGGATAAGTTTCTTAAAAGACCTGGTCAAAGAGAAGTATTTGCCAGACCCCTAAGAGTAGCCCCCCAGATCCACAGACTTGAAGATTCTGATGGCTGATCAATGCCTCCAGAGAGAGATGATGATGGGATATAGCCCAAATAATTCAATTTTCTCAAGGTCAAATTCTATCATTTTGGTAAAAAGCAGATGCTACAAAAGGCAAGTCAGAAATTTCTGAATAAAAGTATCCCATGAGTGGTGGGTAGGATTCTAGAAAGATGGGAATATCAAACATGGAGGCTCAATCTTCCTGGAGTGGAAGCAATTAGAAGGCAGCATCAGTATAGAGTTGAGACATATTGGAAAACCATATGGTTGAATGTATATCTGCATTTTCCTATTGGCAACCAATGCTCCTTGATCTTCTATCAAATGCCATTTTTTTTTTTTTTTTTTTTTTAGACGGAGTATTGTTCTGTTGCCCAGGCTGGAGAGAGTGCAATGGCACGATCTCTGCTCACTGCAACCTCCTTCTCCCAGGTTCAAGCGATTCTCCTGCCTCAGCCTCCCAAGTAGCTGATCTCAAACTCCTGACCTCGTGATCCGCCCACCTTGACCTCCCAAAGTGCTGGGATTACAGGTGTGAGCTACCACGCCCAACCTCAAATGCTTTTTGAATCCAAAAAAAAGTGGCTTAGGCTCTCAGAGGCCCGTCTCCATGAAGCTGCCTTGTGCAGCTGGTCATACAGATCAGAAATTTGAATGCTGCGAATGATGGGGTTGACATTCCAGTAATCATAGCAGAATCAGTCCATACTATCTTCTTTAAGAAGGGCACCAGGATGCTGTTCAAGGAAGAAGCCTCTGCCTCAAGTTGTTTCAAAGAAATTCCTGAGGTGTTCAAGTTTCTGGTTTCTATGCCTTTCATACCAAATCAACTCCATGTTGGTGAAATGTCATGATTTTAGGGACAGTGTAGGAAAAGGTCCAGCCTTGGAATACCAATGACCAAACCCATCCTAAAAATACTGGTCCATTTTTCAGTTTAAATACCAAGCCAGAAAGTCCTGCTGGTGGCAGTAGTTGTATTATAGCAAAGCAACTCTCTCCTAATACACTTAGTGATGACTGTAGCATAAGAAGCCATGGGGAAAGTGACTGAAGAAAGCAGCCAGGATGAGCAGAGTGTCCTGGCCAGATGTGACAGGCATCAGGAAGGACTTCAATTCCATACATAAAAAAAACTGTTAGAATAAATAACCCAATTCAGCAAAGTTGGGAGAAATAAAATCGACACACAAAAATCAGTTGCATTTCTACACACCAGCAATGCACAATCTGAAAATGAAATGAAGTCGAAGCAAAAGCCAGGCACAGTGGCTCACGCCTGTAATCCCTACATTTTGGGAGGCCAAGGCAGGCGGATCATGAGGTCAGGAGTTCGAGACCAGCCTGGTCCACATGGTGAAACCCCTTCTCTACTAAAAATACAAAAATTAGCCAGGCATGGTGGTGTGTGCCTGTAGTCCCAGCTACTTGTGAGGCTGAGGCAGGAGAATCTCTTGAACCTTGGTGGTCTGGAGGTTGCAGTGAGCTGAGATCATGCCACTGCACTCCAGCCTAAGAGACAAAAAAAAAAAAAGGCCAGGCACAGTGGCTCATGCCTATAATCCCAGCACTTTAGGAGGCTAAGGCAGGAGGATCACTTGAGGTCGGGAGTTCAAGACCAGGCTGACCAACATGGAGAAACCCCATCTCTACTAAAAATACAAAATTAGCTGGGCGTGGTGGCACATGCTTGTAATTCCAGCTACTCAGGAGGCTGAGGCAGGAGAATCGCTTGAACCCGGGAGGCAGAGGTTGCAGTAAGCCAAGATCATGCCATTGCACTCTCCAGCCTGGGCAACAGAAGTGAAACTCCATCTCAAAAAAAAGAGAGAGAGAGAGAGAGGAAAGCAAACAATTCTATTTGCAATAGCATCGAAAAGAATAAAATACTTTGAGGCTGGGCACAGTGGCTCACGCCTGTAAACCTAGCACTTTTGGAGGCCGAGGCAGGCAGATTACCTGACGTCAGGAGTTTGAGACCCGCTTGGCCAGCACGGCAAAATCCCGTCACTACTAAAAATACAAAAATTAGCCGTGTGTGAGTGGCAAGCACCTGTAATCCCAGCTACTTGGGGTGCTGAGGCAGGAGAATCACTTGAACCAGGAGATGGAGGTTTGCAGTGAGCCAAGATTGAGACACTGCACTCCAGCCTGGGTGATGGAGTAAGACTGTCTCAAAACACATAAATAAATAATAAGATAAAATAAAATATTTGGTAATAAACTTAACCCAAGAGATGAAAGACTCATACACTGAAAACTACAAAATGTTGCTAAAAGAAATTAAGAAGACAAAAATAAATGAAAAGAAAATCTGTGTTCATGGATTAGAAGACTTAATATTGCTAAGATGTCAATACTGCTCAAAGTGGTCTACAGATTTAATGTACTCTCTGTAAACGCCCAATGGCATTTTTTATAGAAGTAGAAAAATACATCCTAACATTCATATGGAATCTCAAGGGACTCCAAATACCCAGCAATCTTAAAAAAGAACTCCCTTTTTTTGAAACCTATTACAAAGCTACAGTAATCAAAACTGTGGTACTGGTATAAAGATAAATATATAGACCAGTGGAATAGAATAGAAATCCCAGAAATAAACCCTTGTATATATGGTCAAATGGTTTTCAACAAGGGAGGCAAGATCATTCAATAAGGCAAGGACAGTCTTTTCAACAAATGGGGCTGAGAAAAATGGGTATCTACATGAATGAAGTTAGAGTCTTACCTTATACCATATACACAATATTAACTGAAAATGGATGAGTCCTAACTGTAAGAGCTAAAACAATAGACATCTTAGAAAACTTAGGGGAAAAAGACTTCATGACTGGATTTGCCATTGATTTCTTAGATATGACATCAAAAGCACAGGCAACACAAAGTAAAAGTAAATAAATTGGACTGACAACATCAAAATTAAAAACTTTCACAAGGATCCATTGGAGGGCAAAAATTAAAAAAAAAAACTTCTGTGCATCACAGGACACAACCCACAGAATGACAAAGCAACCTATGGAATGGGAGAAAATATTTGCAAACAATATATCTAGGTAAGAGATTAACATCCAGCATATATAAAGAACTCCTACAACTAAATAGTAACAACAATAACAACAGAACACACCAAACCCTCTATTTAATAATGGGCAAAGGATTTGTATATATGTTTCTGCAAAGAAGAAATACAAATGGGCAACAAGCATATGAAAAGATGCTCAAAGATGACTAACTGTTAAGGAAATGCAAATCAAAACTACAATGAGATATCACACACCTCACACCAATTAGGATGACTGCTATCAAAGAAACAGAAAATCACAGTGTTGGCGAGGATGTGGAGAAATTGGAACTCTTGCACACTGTTGGTGGGAATGTAAAATAGTGTCGCTGCTGTGGAAAACAGTGTGGCAGTTACTCAAAAAATTAAAAATAGAATTACCATATGATCTAGCAATACCTTTTCTGGGAATGTATCCAAAAACGTGGAAAGCAGGGCCTTTTCAAAAATTAATCTATAATTTTATTTCAATTGACCTATAATAATTGTATATATTTATGGGGTGCATTGTGAAACTTTGATATATGTAGACATTGTGGAATGATTAAATAGAGCTAATTAACATATTCTTCACCTTGCCTACTTATCACTTTTTTTATGGTGAAAATGATTGAACTCTATTAGTAATTTTGAAATGCATATTGCATAATTATTAACTAAAGTCTCCATGCGATGCAATAGATCACTAAAACTTCATCCTTCTGTTTAACTACAACTTTGTATCCTTTAACTAACATACTTTAACTAACATACTTTAACTAACATCCTTTCTCCATACTGTAACTCCCCACTCCGCCCCTAACTTCTGCCAGCCACCATCCTACTCTCTGCTTCTGGAAGTTCCACTTTTTTAGATTCCACATATAAGTGAGATCATGCAGTGTTTGTCCTTCCGTGCCTGGCAAAACAAGACCTTGAAGAAATATTTGTACATCCATATTCACAGCAACATTAGTTACAGTAGCCAAAAGGTGGAAGGTACCCAAATATCTAACAGATGAATGGATAAACAAAATGTGGTACATACATACAAAGAACTATTATTCTGCCTTAAAAAGGAAGGAAATTCTGACACATCCTACAACATGGATGAACCTTGAAGACATGCTAAGTGAAATAAGCCAGTCACAAAAGGACAAATACTGTATGATTCCACTTACTTAAGGTATCTAGAGTAGTCAAACTCATAGAAATAAATAGAATGATGGTTGCCAGGCTGAGGGAAAGGGGGAAATGGACAGTCATTTAATAGATACAGAGTTTCCATTTTAGCAAGATGAAAAAGTTCTGAGGATTGGTTACACAATGTGAATGTACTTAGCTCTAGTAACTGCACACCTAAAAGTGTTATGACAATCAGATTTGGGTGATCTGCTCGGAGCCAAGCCTAAGGAAAGTGCCTCCCATTACCTTTGGGGGTAGAATGCATTTCAGAAAGTGAGGAGTTAACATAAGGAAAGTGACAGGTAGTACGATGAAAACTATCTAATCTTATTTGGAAAATACTTTCTAGAATTAAATTCATCTAAGGATAAATAACAGATATGACTGTCAACTGGCTGTAATAGGAGAGTTGTTGCTAAGGTCTATTTCCGATTTAGGCGAGAGAATATGTCCCAGTACTATGAAATTCTGAAAATTCTACCTCAAAATTCAACTTTAACTCAAAGATTAGTTGTTAAACACTGAACAAAGTGGAATCCTAGAAAGAACTTGGAAAAGATGGCTCTGCTTGGAACTTGAGAAAGATGGCTCTGGATATATGTCTATACTCAAAATCCAGGCTGACATCTAACCAAACCCTTGCAAATACAGGCAGAAATTACGTAAGCAATGATAGGATAGTGATAGGAGTGTTAATGGGATAACAGATAATTGGTTTTTGAGTTGAACCAAATTGCAAGATCAAAAAAAAGAAATGCCTCAAAGTATATTTTAAAATCTCCAGAGAACGTTTTAAGCTTGAACGTTAAAAGAAAGTAACTAGGCTGGGCGCGGTGGCTCATGTCTGTAATCCCAACACTTCGAGAGGCCGAGAAGATCGGATCACCTGTGGTCAGGAGTTCAAGACCAGCCTGACCAACATGGTGAAACCCTGTCTCCACTAAATACAAAAAAAATAAGCCAGGCGTGGTGGTGTGCGCCTGTAATCCCAGCTACTTGGGAGGCTGAGGCAGGAGAATTGCTTGAACCCGGGAGGCAGAGGTTGCACTCCAGCCTGGGCAACAGAGCGAGACTCCAACTCAAAACAACAGCAACAACAAAAATACCATGAACCTTGAATTTTTATCCAGACAAACATTTTAATGTTCATGTTCAAATGCATACAAATACTGAGGGATAATTTGTTTTTTCTGAGACAGAGTCTCGCTCTGTCGCCCAGGCTCTGTTGCCCATGGCATGACCTCGGCTCACTGGGATTACAGGTGCACGCCACCACGTCTGGCTCATTGTTTTGTATTTTTGGTAGAGATGGGGTTTCTATGTTGCAACTCCTGACCTCAAGTGATCTGCCTGCCTCAGCCTCCCAAGGTGTTGGGATTATAGACATGAGCCAACACGCCCCACCAATTGCTTCTTTTACTATCTGCCATAAGGAGGATTACATTGCGCACACATGAGCTTTTTTTTTTCTTTTTGAGAGGCAGTTGCACTCTGTTGCCCAGGCTGGAGTGCAGTGGCACCATATCTGCTCAACGCAACCTCTGCCTCTGCTGGGTTCAAGCGATTCTACCTCTGCCAGGTTCAAGCGATTCTCCTGCCTCAGCCTCCTGAGTAGCTGGGATTACAGGTGCCCGCTGGCACGCCCAGCTAATTTTTGTATTTTTAGTAAAGATGGGGTTTTACCATGTTGGCAGGCTGATCCTGAGCTCCCGATCACAGTGATCTGCCCACCTCGGCCTCCCAAAGTGCTGGGATTACAGGCATGAGCCACCACACTCAGCCTAGCTTTTTAACAAAAATAGCTACTTTATCTTCTGTCACTTAAGTTTTGATGCAACAGTGTAGTAGTATTCTTACTTTTTTTTTTCAGCTCTGTCAGAATTAAGTTTTAGGTATTCTTACCTTTAATCAATAAACATGAGGCTTGTGGTTGAAATAACCAACACACATATTGTATGTTGTATGATTTTTATTTATTTGTCTGTTTATTTATTTATTTATTATTTTTAGAGATAGTGTCTCACTCTGTTGCCCGGGCTAGAATGCAGTGGCGCCATCATAGCTCACTGCAGCCTTGAACTCTTGGGCTCAAGTCATCCCCTGCCTCAGTCTCCTGAGTAGCTGGGACTGCAGGTACATGCCACCACACATTTGTATTTTTATTTTTTGTAGAGACAGGGTCTCACTTTGTTGCCCTGGCTGGTCTCAAACTCTTGGCTTCAAATGATCCTCCCACTTTGACCTCCCAAAGCGTTGGGATGACAGGCAAGAACCACCATGCCTGGCCCCTGTCGTATTAATTTTAATAGTTATTGGTAACACTTGTTAATTTGATGCCTACGATATAATAATATTGCAATACATAAGGATCTTTCTGATGAAAGATGCCAAGGTCCTTTTCTGTCAATGGCCATCCTCTGCAGCCTTGGTGACACTTTACTCAGAGTACCAGAGGTGCATCTGGTCCTTTGTGGAATATATTATAGCAGCGTTTTAATATATTCCAGTGAGTTTGCATAAATTCTGCAGCTAAATTCCACACTGTTCCCATACTCCACACTCCAGGGCTATATTTTACATCTTGTGGCAGTACACATTGAGCAGTACACTATTAAAGGAAAATGCATCTAACTTCCTAAAATGAAACTATCTCCTAACATACAAAGACACCCATTTCTACCTTAAATACACATAGTGTCAAAAACTTTTCCCTCAGGGCTGGACACAGTGACTCACGCCTGTAATCCTAGCACTTCGGGAGGCGGAGGCGGGTGGATTGCCTGAGCTCACGAGTTCGAGACCAGCATGGACAACATGGTGAAACCCCATCTTTACTAAAATATATTAAAAAATAAGCCAGGCATGGCGGTGCGTGCCTGTAATCCCAGCTACTTGGAAGGCTGAGGCAGAAGAACTGCTTGAACCTGGGAGGTAGAGGCTGCAGTGAGCTGAGATTGTGCCACTGCACTCCAACCCGGGCAATAGAGCAAGTCTTTTTCTCAAAAAAAAAAAAAAAGCAATTGTGGTAGATTTGGTTAGGATCTAACAGTGCAGTGCTGGTCTATTTTTAAAAATTGAATTAAAACATATATATATATATGTATATATATATATTTTTTTTTTTTCTTTTTTGAGACGGAGTTTCACTCTTGTTGCCCAGGCTGGAGTGCAATGACGTGATCATAGCTCACTGCAGCCTGGAACTCCTGGCTCAAGTGATCCTCCTGCCTCAGCCTCCTGAGTAGCTGGGACTAAAGATGTAAACCATCACACCCAGCTAATTTTTATATATTTTTTTGTAGAGATGGGGTTTTGTCATGTTGCCCAGGCTGGTCTCAAACTTGTGAGCTCAAGTCATCCTCCCACCTTGGCCTCCTAAAGGGATTACAGGCATGAGCCACCATGCCCAGCTGTAAATTATCTGATTAAATCATGGGAGTCTCACCCATTTAAGGTTACCTACCTGGGCTCCTGTAGATTTGGGCTGATGATCCCTACTTGATGGGAAGAAAAATCATGTAATAATCTCTTCCATAAGAAAGTGAAAGGTTTTGGAAAAATATGTTGGCCTTGATATCGCTTAGATTATGTTTTCATTGACATCAGTATTCTTATCAGATATAGAAACCATTATTAACCAATGGTAAACTAAGGGATTTTATTTCAGGAATAATTTTAGAAGACACAGGCTCACGGGCTTAAATATATCTGGTCAGGTGTGACCATTGACTCTGAAGATTTATAGAATGTTTGAGGTCACAGAGACAAGACTGAAAATGGACAAGCTGTTCCACATTGGTGCCAAATGCTACAATTTAAGAGCAAACCCCAATCCCATTTTAAAAAGCATTTTAAAGAGCAAAAACCCATACCATTGATTTTCTAAAGCATTAAGTTATGTTAGAATTCAGCAGAGGGTTGAACCCACTTTAGAAGAGATACATGATAGCACTGAAGAAAACACATTTTGATTGGTAATGATTATCTAACACAGATCTGTTAGTAGTAAAAAACTTATAAATTGTAAAGGCCCAACTGTTCTGCAAGATGGTTCTACATATGCCTTCTTTCTCCTGAATATATAGCAGGGAGCAGGGAGGAATTCAGAGATCTGGTCGTCCAAACTTGCAAGAAGGATTATTCATGGATGCATTTGGAGTATATGCTTCTTGAGAGCCACCACTTGTCCAGAAATATCTGTGCAACACAACTGCTAAATTACGAATTCTGCTGCCAGGCAGACCTCTTTTCAGCTGTATTTTCTTTTCCTGCTCTTTTGAACAGGTGTATAGGTGGGATGCCACATGTACAGAATTTGTCAATGATATGACACCTGCAAGATTTATACAAAAAAGTGGAAAGAAAATTCTACAACTCAGGCTATGTCACTGCTTAGAGCCCAGGCCACCAGAACACTTCGACCAGGCAAAAGCACTACCAGCATGGAGGTCTCCTTTGTGCAGCTGCCCAAACACGGACAAGATGGAGTGGACTCCATACAGCAGGAGTGCCTTAGCACTGTGGACTTAGCTCCTGAACAAGACTCCAAGTTGCACCACGTTCTTCGGCGCTCTGGGGCCTGCGGACATGCTCTTCCCTCTGCCCCACATGTTTGTTCCCTATCTCCTCTTTTCTCTGACTACTTCCTATTCATCCTTGAGATCTCAGCTTAAATGTTACTCCTCTGGGAACCCACTTTGACCTCCCAGACTGGGTTAGGTGCCCCTTGTTTGTGTCCCCACAACTCCCCCGGACTTCCCCTTGAAAGCAGCAATCACACTGAACTGTGTTCCCTTGTTTACTTGTCCATATCCCTTCATAGCATCCCTGCTTCGTGAGGCCAGGTACCGGGTCTGCTTTGCTCACATCTGTATTCCTGATGTGGAGTAAGTTGCTCAGAAGATGTTGGTTGTGTGGCTGAGCCTGTCCGCTTTGCAGCTCACTCACATACCTTAGTTGGCTTCTCAGGTGTGGGACCAGCTCATGGTTGTGGGCAGGGCTTTAGCAGAGGGCCAGCAATGGCCTTGATGCCTAAAAGAGTTTCCCAAGAAGCAGAAACTCTTGTGTTACATGAACTTGAGGTTTTGTATGCAGTCTGGAAAATTTCAAAAACTCAACTGGAAAGAATAAAAAGCAAAAGGAGGATGTGTGTGGACAGAGGAAGAAACCTGAAAATATCTCTCCAAGACAAGATGGAGTTGATAATGTCTTGACCAGAAGTCAGGACTCAGAGACCAGAGGTCAGAGAATCTAAAAGGATAAAGGAAGTATTTCTTGGAGGAACGAACTCTGCAATGGAACCACAAAGCCACCAGAACTCCACGTATGGTGTGAGCATGGAGTCTGAGAGGGGTGCAGAATGAGTAGGAGTCACTACATGTTTATATCATTTGGGTTCCATTCCGTTCCTGAACTTCAGCAGCTTCTTTCACCTAGCGAAGCCACGGCTGATCTTATGTAAGACAGGAAGAGAGAAAGAGAGTCTTACCAAAGAGAAAGAGTCAGCAGACATCAGGGAGGGCTATAGGCTGACACCCTGGAATGATCTAAGATCCAAGAGTGAGAAAAACACCAAGAACTAACACCAGAGGCCAGCATTGCCTTTCCAGCATGGAAGCTGTCCAGAACCCAGCTGGTAGGAAGAAAGCACAGGCTGTCTACCCATCCTATGCATTTGTGTGCGTGTGTGTGTGTTTTGTTTGTTTGTTTGTTTGTTTGCTTTTGAGACAGAGTCGCACTCTGTTGCCCAGGCTGGAGTGCAGTAGCATGATTTTGGCTCACTGTAACCTCTGTCTCTCTGCCTTAGCTTTAGGCTCCTGAGTAGCTGGGATTCTCCTCCCTAGCCTCCTGAGTAGCTGGGATTACAGGTGCCCAACACCATGCCTGGCTAATTTTTGTATTTGCGGTAGAGAAGGGGTTTCACCATGTTGTTCAGGCTGGTCTTGAACTCCTGGCCTCAAGTGATCCACCCACCTCAGCCTCCCAAAGTGCTGGGATTATAGTTGTGAGCCACTGCGCCCAGTCCACCTCCTGTTCTTAAGGAGCACGGATCTTTCTCTACCAGGAAAGAGTGTAGCTATCAGAATTTTCCATGGTCCTTAGCATAGAGGACTTACTGTGGCCCACAGTGTCTGTTGTACCAGCCTTATCTTTTACCATGAACAACTAGGCAATCGCAATGAAGGAATAGCCTCAATCTGGAATGGACTGTGTTCTCTGAAATCAGAAGGATCTAGAGAAGGAGAATAACCCCCACCTGATTCTTAAAAATGAGAACAATAACACCAAAACCCTGAAAGTTCTATGTGGCAAAACAGGAACGATCTCTCTCCAAGGATGAAGTGGGAAGACCCCCCTTTCTCTATCACTGGCATCTGTTTAGGCCCTTCTTGCCTCTTCTGGGTCTGGGCTCCCCAGAACTCCAGCCCTGCTCAGTCTGAACAGGGATGGCTGAGCTATTTCTGGGGCTTAGCAACTCTGAGCCCTGCCTGTCCCCTTTATCCAGGGTGGCTCTCATACTAAGCCATGGGTAGGACTGACTCCAGGTATGGGCCCACCCTCCCTTACGTGGGTGACAGCCTGAGGTTGGTCAGACAGGGAAGTTACCTCCTCGGCCCTCACTGGCAGCTGGCTTCACTTGGATCGGACGATTCATCTGAAAGACATCGGACCAACACACCCATTCAGCGTGACTGCCTGGTCCTGGAGCCCCCAGCTTCTCCATCCCTGGACTCCTCAGGATCTGAGCCCTAGCCCCTTTGAACTCCATACTTCACCACTTCCACACTGGGATTACAGATTTTCTCCAAGATTCCTTCCTTAAACCCAGGAATTTAGAAGGTGCTGAAACTGGCAGGGATGGGTGACAGGAACTCAGTGGCAAGCACAAGATGGAATGTAGTGACTAAGGAGATTTTTCTGCCTGGGTCTCTAGGCAGGGTCTATGTGAGGCCTGTCCCTTGGCTCCTGGACTTACTTAAAGGCTTTGCATGAGAGGATTGGGCAGGAGGGTAGAATTGATACTGCAGATTTGTGTTTTACATCTAAAATGGAGAATATCATGCAATGTGTCATTTAGATGAAAGAGTCTGAGAATCAGACTCAGTGCCATCTGCCCCCAACTCTGTCATTTAATGATTGTATGACTTTAAGTAAGCCACCCTTTCTCAGATTCAATTTTTCTTTTTCTACCAAGTAGCTGAAATTACAGGCATGTGCCACCAGGCTGATTTTTGTATTTTAGTAGAGACAGAGATTCTCCATGTTGGCCAGGTTGGTCTTGAACTCCTGACTTCAAGTGATTCACCCGCCTTGGCCTCCCAAAGTACTGGGATTACAGGCATGAGCCACCGCGCCCAGCCAGATTCAATTTTTCTAACGGGAAAACATTCCCCAAGCTGCTGTGTCACCAGAGTCTCCACACTCACCCTCTCCATCCCCTCCCTAGGGTCCCCTTCCCTGAGGATACTGGAATTTTCCAATGCACCATCCTCGGCCCTTTTTGTCTGGCTCTTCCTACTTTTCTTGGATAGTCTCGTCCACACCCACAGCCTCAGCTCCTCTCCAAACAGGGATGACTCAGAGCTCTGTGTCTCCAGCCTGCATTCTCTTCTGAGCTTCAGAGCCATGTTACCAGCTGCCTGCTGGACATCCCCACTAGAAAGTCCCACTGGTGCCTTCACACAACACACCCAAACCAGAGCTCATATTTTTTGCCCCAACCTGATCCTCCCAGTCACCCATGCTATAAGCCTGGAAAGCAGCTTGCCTTCTCCTTCCATCCCTTCCCCCCCGCCACCAACTTCACCTTTTAATTCAGGGGTTCCTGATGAAGTGTAGATAAAAATCACCCAGGAACCAGATGAGGCTCTTAAGTTGGGGGACTGTATAATTTGAAAAAGCTCCTAGGTGATTTCAATATATCCCCCCCACATTCCCATCCCCCAACCACCCTGAGTGAATTCATGATTGAATCCCCATCTCACCTTCCTCTCATGGGTGTTGTGGGGATCACATGAGGTAATGGGGACGCAAAAGGTCTTTGTAAACTGCCAAGAGCTGGGTGCGTGGGGTGTGAGGAATTATTGTTGGGGGGCAGGCAGCTGAATGCCAGGAGGAAAAAATAGCGGCCTTCCCATTCATGGAGGAAGGGGTACTGATGCCCATCTGGCCTGAGAAGGTGATGATCTGACCCCCTCCCCTCAGGAAATGCTCTGCTTCTGCACCAATCAGGGGCCACTCCATCCCTTACCAATATGCTCGTTGCCAAGACAACAGGCAGCTTCCTGTTGCCATAACCACAAGTGCTACCCAGTAACCATGGTAACGCCCTGGCAGTCACAGTTGAGCAATTTCCTTTGGATCAAATTTGGGGGTGGGAGGGGTAGGGAGGGCTTACAAAAAAAAAAAAAAAGGAAAGGAAAACAGGCCAAGCCTGAACCAGTGCCAACTCCCTCCCACCCAGGGCTCTGACACACCCACCCGCTGGTGGTGGAGCACCTGCCGTGTACCAGGCTGTGGGTGGGGGCCGAGACACCGACAGGACTCAGGTTGCAGTCTAGAGGGGATGACAGATCAATCCAAGCAGATCAGCGTGAGGTTGACGGGTCTGGACTGGCCTGGACCAGGGACCAGGAGGACAGGACCCGTCCCTGGGCATGGCCACCTGTGATTGTGGAGGAGAGACCAAGAGACAGAGCAATGGAGAGCAGAGATGCAGGGAGAGATGAAGAAACACTGGCAGACAGAAATGATGTGAGAGAGAAAGAGATAGTCCTACAAAGGGGCAAGGAAAGACAGTTACTGGTGGAGATGGGAAGGAAATGAGGAGATGAAGGGTCAGGAAGTGGGTAGAGGAGAGGCAGGGAAGAGCCTGGGAGGGAAGAAGGTGAGAGGAGTAGAAGCCTGGGGTGGGGGGCAGTGAGGGTGAGCAAGACCGTCATTATTTTATTAGTTCTTAAATAGATCCTGAGAATTTCTCTCTGGAGCCTAGAGTGACAAGCACACGTGACAGCAGCAGTTTCCATGGCAGCTGCCTCCCTGGCTGGGTTTCCTGGGAGATGGTGTTCTGGGGGACGCCCCTTTCTCTCCTC
Organism: Cacajao melanocephalus; assembly: GCA_963573385.1. Classification (NCBI taxonomy): domain Eukaryota; kingdom Metazoa; phylum Chordata; class Mammalia; order Primates; family Pitheciidae; genus Cacajao; species Cacajao melanocephalus. Next base: position 95,911 of record CAUYLG010058545.1, read on the forward strand.
CCTTCACCCACTTCACCACCCTTCAACGGAAAGTGGGCATCAGGTGGTACACACACATCCCCCCTTGGACCTGACCTAGGCCTTCCACTGCTCAGGCATGCTACCAGCACTTCTGAACTCTGCGATGAGCCCCAAGTGACCCTTCATGGGAGACAGTGATGATCTGGATGGGATCCTTCTTCATAGGCTCACAGAGGGGAAGAGAATGCCATCATTTCCCAAGAGCCCACTGTGTGCCAGGCCCTTCCTGGGACACTTAACATACATTGCCTTTAAATCCTTCCAACCTCTCTGCAAGGGAATACCAGTGTCCCCATATCATAGATGGGAAAGCTGAGGCTGAAGGAGGTGGAATCACTTGTCTAAGATCACACGGTGGGTAAGTGGCTGAGCTGGGATTTTTCCCCAGGTCTGTCTGAGGCTGAAGCCCATGTTTTTTGCACTGGAGTGATGCTCAACTCCATTCTTAAGGTATGAACACAAATAGTGAGGCACAGAGGGACCGGGGCCTTGGGGGAGTGCAAGGTCAAGAGCTGTGGAAGAGGCAGACTCCAGCTGAAGAGGATGACTCAGGGAAAGCTGCATAGAAGAGGCAATGTTTAACCTGAGCCTTGCAGGACTGGGGTCATTGGCCATGTAGAGATAATAGAAGAGGTAGGGGTGGGTGGCTGAGCATGCTGAATGGCTGGGGTATGGACAGGGAGCTGCAAGTCTGAAGGAGCAAAGTTTCTGGTGAGCACCTGGCATGGGAGTAGCCAGGGTATAGCAAATTGCTTCCTAGCAGATAGATGTGGATTTCAATCCTGGCTCTATCACTGACAACTTCTCTAAAGTCTCTGAGCCTCAACATCCACATTAGTAAAGCGAGAATCATGATCTTACCTTGCCCTGATGCCAACTATTCTTTACCTTGCAGTGTTGTGATGAAAATGACAATTGCTAGATCTTAGTAGGTACCGCAGATATGAGTTTTTTTTGGGGGGGGGGTTTGTTAATGGAAAGATATGAAACTGAGAGGTAGGCAAAGGCCAGATTAGGGAAGGCTATGAAAACCGCGTCAAGGAATTTTGACTTTGACTTTGTTGTATTTCAAAAGTGATGAAGATCCAGGGAAGGGAAATATTTTTTTTTAATTTAATTTTAATTTTTATTTTTTTGAGACTGGATCTCTCTCTGTTGTGCAGGCTGGAGTGAAATTGTGCGATCTTGGCTCACTGCAAGCCTGCCTCCCAGATTCAAGCGATTCTCCTGCCTCAGCCTCCCAGTAGCTGGGATTACAGGCACCTATGCACCACACCCAGCTAATTTTTGTATTTTTAGTAGAGATGGAGTTTCACATGTTGGTTAGGCTGGTCTTGAACTCCTGACCTGTGGCCTCACTCTGCTGCCCAGGCTGGAGTGCAGTGGCCCCATCATAGCTCACTGTAGACTCCAAATCTTGGGCTAAGCAATAATTCTGCTTCAGAGCCTCCCGAGTAGCTAGAAGTACAGGTACATGCCACCACGCCCAGCTAATATTTAAATTTTTTGTGGAGACTGGGTCTCTCTATGTTGCCCAGGCTGGTCTGAGACTCCTGAGCTCAAGCGATCCTTGGGCCTTGTCCTTTTAAACTGCTGGGATTACAGGTGTGAGCTATGCCCAGCCAGGAAAGGATTTTAAGTAGGGGAATCATCTAGTCAGTTTTGTCTTGTGAAGGATCCCATAAGCTGTCACTTTGTGGAGAAAGAATTGGAAAAGGAGTGATTAGAGGAAAGAAGATCAGTGGCACAGGTAAGAGGTGAGTGTGACCTGGATAGAAGGAAATGAACAGATTTAACAGAATGCATAGGAAGAATTAACTGGACTATAGTTCTATTGGATGTGTGGACCTGGGAAGAAGAGGGCATGTTGGCTAACTCTCAGGTTCATAGCTTGGGAGTTGGGGAAGGTGGGAGTTTGGGAGTTTGGAGGTACAAGGAACCCAAGAGGATAAGGACAGAGTTAGGGAGAACAGGGCTCTGAGCCTTCCGGCCCCACAGAGCAGTGGTGATGGAGGACACCTGGGATTTAGGTATGTTATGTGTAGCTGGAGGAGAAAGAGAGCTGCTCCCGTGAGCTTCCTGGGCAACTTATTATGCCTTGTTCCTGCCATAGCCAGAGAAGGGACGCGGCAGTGGGATGAGGTAATCAGGAGGTAATCACTTGAGGAAAAGAGGACATTTCCTCCCGGGCCAGGACTTGTCCTGGGACTTCAGGCGAGCACTTGCCCTGGCTGAGCACCTGCTCCTTAAGAATTTCCCAGGTGGTGTCCAGGCCTAGGTCTGCTTCAGGGCCCGGCCCTGGGGGTACCTCAAGGGATAGAATGTCGGAGAGAAAAACATATTCCAGGCAATAGAGGGGGGAAGGTCAGAGGCAGCACAGACACGCCCAGGGCCCTGGACCTTCTCCCCAGTGAGCAGAAGGGAGAGCAAGACCCTATGTAACTCTCTGGCCTGACTTGTCTAAAATTCCTCCCTTTGGGCTCAGCATCACCCTCTTCAGACTCTTCTGCCCTGATGCCAACTATTCTTTTCACTCAGCACTCACACCCTCAGCACTCCCCATTCCATGGGAAGAGAGCTCATCAGAACCTTATCGAGGAAGAGAGGTGCGAGGAAGAGTGGGACAGAAAAAAAGCAAACTTCATCATTTTTAGTACTTTGTTTTACCTCACCCCCTCCTGTAATTCAATCCACTATCAAGTCCATTGATTCTAAAATCTATGAGGATATCCTAAATCGCTCTTAAGTCTAACTTCTTCTCTCTGTTCCTGGCCTCTCTCCAGCTCCAGGCCAGCATCACCATTCATCTGCACTCAAGCTGTATTAAAGGGTCTTCCACTGCTGCTTCCTTTCCAACCCAGTCTTCACACCATAGCCAAAGTAATTTTTTTTTTGAGACAGGATCTCCCTCTGTCACCCAGGCTGTAGTGCAGTTAGCTCACTACAGCCTCAACCTCCAGGGCTCAAGCCATCCTCTCACCTCAGCCTCCCAAGTAGCTGGGATTACAGGTGCACATCACCACATCCGGCTAATTTTTAAAAATTTTTTGTAGAGACGGGGTCTCACTATATTGCCTAGGTTGGTCTCAAACATGCTCCAGCCTTAGCCTCCCAACGTGCTGGGATTACAGGCATGAGCCACCATGCCTGGCCCAGAGCAATCCTTTGAAAATAGTCTCTTACTCTTCTCTGCTTAAAATCCGCCTCTATTCCCCCATTGCAAGCCTCCTGTTAAAGCCCAAGATTCTGAGACTGGCTGTCAAAAGTTGTGAGTCTTGCCTTCCATGCTGCCCAACATGCAGGATTCTCTCTTCTTATGTGGAGCCTTAGCCATCTTCCCTAGACACCTTCCCTGCCAGTGTTCACATTGTCTCCAGAATTTCTTGTCTTTTAGGTTTCTAGATCCTCAAATATGATAAAATATGACCATGATTCAACTCAGACAACATCGCCTCTGCAAAGCATCTACTCTCTCCCTACTTCTTTTTATTCTTTTCTTTTTTCCTTTATTTATTGATTTTTATTTTTGTATTTTGTATTTGTATTTTGTATTTTTGTATTTTGTATTTTTAGTAGAGACAGGCTTTCACCATGTTGGCCAGGCTGGTCTCAAACTCCTGACCTTAAGTGATCTGCCCACCTCAGCCTCTCAAAGTGCTGAGATTACAGGTGTGAGCCCCTGCGCCCAGTCTTTTCCTTTATGGGTTGACTCTGGGACTCCCTCCCCAATTCTGGTCTCTCTTTTACATGCCCAGATGTAAGCCTGAGTGAAACGCAACAAGGCTCATTTTTAGGAAGCATCTTGAGGGCAAGGACTCAGGCTAATTCACGAAGTGGTTGCTAGCACATACAGTGTCCTTGTGTAAATTATAAAAATGTGCTCCTCAACCTTGGGATGAATGAGAAAAAATGTGCCCTTTCCTCTGGGCTGACAAAGCCCTGAAATAATGTGCATGACTTGGTCAATAGAGCATGGCTGGATGTTTGCCCCCATCTGCCCTCTCCACCCAAGCTGTTTGATGCAGGGCACAACTTGTAAAAGCAAATGTACCCCCCTACTCAGTAACATCTGCCTCCTTAACAGTGTGTGAAGGGATGGCTTCCCAAAGGAAGGGAAGTCAGGAACAGGGAGATAAACAAATAGGGAGGCACCATCTGCATCCCAGAAGTGGGACTGAGGCTAGGTCTCACCCTCTTCAGGTGGATTCTGGAGCATAAAGTGAGGCTAAAAGGAGGAATTCTGGCTTCATTGAGAAGAGGCTGCAGGAGGTGGGAGCCAGGTGGGACAGATCAACTGAGGTTTGAAGGAGTTCTCGAGTAGGGAGGCAAGCTTTCATAGGGGACAGAAATGGGCAGGGGACAAATCGAGAGGAGCCAAGAGAAGGTCTCAGGACATCAGATCCCATGAAATTCTTGGCAGGGCATGGTGGCTCATGCCTGTAATCCTAGCACTTTGAGAGGCCGAGGCAGGCAGGTCACTTGAGGTCTGGAGTTCAAAACCAGCCTGGTCAACATGGTGAAACTCTGTCTCTACTAAAAATACAAAATAATTAGCCAGATGTGGTGGTGGGCACCTGTAATTCCAGCTACTCAGGAGGCGAGGCAGGAGAATTACTTAAACCCAGGTGGTGGAGGTGGCAGTGTGCTGGGATGGCACCACTGTACTCCAACCTGGCGACAGAGTGAGACTCCATCTCAAAAAAAAAAGAAAAAAAAAAAACCATGAAATTCCCCCTGGGGTTTCAGACTTTTCTCTCTGGAGGCTGACCCAGCCTTTTCTGGTCCCATGGTGACAGTCCTGCCTGACTCCAGCAGGAATTCAGATTGAAGTCTTGTTCCTGCTTCTCCAGCAGGTGGCAGCTGTGCCCAGGACCCAGTGGCAGCGGAGAGCTGGACACTCCTCCCTCTATGCTGGTGGGCCTGAGGCCAGGTGACTAAAGTTGCTGCTGTCCCTGGCAGGCCCAGAGGAAAGATTGATGGTACAGGCATTGCAGGGGCTGGCCAACACAGCCATTGATTTTCATTTAGGAGAATAATTAAATATTAATTTTCACTTTGTTAAGCTGGAGAGGGTGAATAAAGCCAATCCTGACAGTATCAGAGGAAGCTGGGCCATGTTGGAGGCCTGCAGATGGAGTAGTGAGAGGGGGAAGATGTCCCCAGTCACCATTCTCTCCAGAACCTAAGACCCCTGTCTGCCACCTGGTTGGCTCAGGTGACAGTACAGTGGTTAAGTGAATGAGTTCCTAGGGCCAGATTAACTGGGCCCAAAGTCCAGATCTTCCCATTATTAGCTATACGACCTTGAGCAAGTCACTTGATCCTTATGACTTAGTTTCCTTACCTGTAAAATGGGAATGCCAATAACAATACCTTATTTAGGCTGGGTATGGTGGCTCATGCCTGTAATCCTAATAATTTGGGAAGCGACGGTGGGTGGATCACTTGAGGCCAGAAGTTCAAGACCAGCCTGGCCAACATGGTGAAACCCCATCTCTACTAAAATTATAAAAATTAGCCGGGTGTGGTGGCACACACCTATAATCCCAGCTACTTGGGAGGCTGAAGCAGGAGAATTACTTGAACCCTGGAGGCGGAGATTGCAGTGAGCCGAGGCCATGGCACTGGACTCCAGCCTGGGCAACATCACGAGACTCTGTCTAAAAAACAAAACAAAAAACAAACAAAAAAAAAACCCCTTCTTTATAGAGGGTTAAATGACTTATACCATGTAAAGTGGTAAGAAGACTGGAATCAATAAATCCTCATTACTATTAATTGCTTTTCTTCCCCAGAAATTCTCCCAGTACTCTAAGGACTTCACAGCCCTTATCTCAGGTACCCTTGGCCTCATGGAGCTCCCCAGGTACCCCTTACCTGGCAGAACCCTATGTCTTGTGGAGGAGAGATTTTTTTTCCTCCCAAAGTTTATCTTAATTTTTTTTTTGATGCCTCCCATTTCCTTTCAGGGTAAAGCCTGGCATTCGAAGTTTCCTCTTCAACTGCTACCCTCTGCAGATCTTCCCTCCAGCTTCCCTCCCTGCTCACGTGGGCCTCCCCCACAGTCCCAGCTGCATTTCACACCCACCTGTTCCTTCTGTCTCTGCACCTTTACCATGCTGTTTCACACATGGTTACAGCTTGTCTCATTGACTCTCGGTTCTAGCAGCAGAAGTCATTTGCTCCCATGGTTAGATGAATGATGAGTTCTACTCCTACTCCTACTAATGCTGCTGTTACTATTACTGTTACTATCACTATTACTACCAACTAACTCCTATTGAGTGCTTCTTTTCTGCCAAGAACAGCATTGAGTACTTTAGCTCACTTAATGACTTAGTTCATTTAACCGCGACAACAACCCTCTGGGTTTAACTTTAAAGATGAGGAAACTTAGGCTTAACAGTAAAGACTTGCCCAAAGTCACAGAGCTAGTGAGTGTTGGGGCCTGGATCCACATCCAGGTCTCTGTGACTCCGGAGCTTGTAGACATAGGCTCAGTGATGGTGACAAATTGGTGTTACTTGGCACTGAGTCCCCAGAAGTGAGGCTCAAGGTGCTTCAGTCACTGTGATTGGTTCTAGGAGCTGTCACCCCATTAACAATTTGATTAGCTCTTGGCGAAGCTTGCTTCATTGCTTGGCACCTCTAATTCAGAGAATTGACTTCTTTGTACTGAGCTGAAATCAGTGTCTGTTTCTTACTATATTCACTGATCCGAATCCTGCCTTCTGGGGCCACTCATAGAAAACCAAACCCGTCTTCTAGAATCTGAAGGTAGTTACCCTAACCCCAACAGTAGTACTTATTGAGATCTTACTCTGTGCCAGACACTCGCTAAGACTCAAGTAATCCTCACCACAGCCAAGTGAGCTAGGTGTTAATGTAACCCACTCCTCATATCTAAAGAAACAGAAGCTCAGGAGTCCAAGTAACCTACCCAGAGACACAGAACTGATAAATGACAGAGCTGAGATTCAAATCCAGGTCTGTGAGACTAAAACACCAGGTTTTTTTTTTTTTTTAAACTGAGTCTCACTCTGTTGCCCAGGCTGGAGTGCAGTGGCATGCTCTTGGCTCACTGCAACCTCCATGTCCCAAGTTCAAATTATTCTCCTGCCTCAGCCTCCCAAGTAGCTGGGATTACAGGTGCATGGCACCATACCCAGCTAATTTTTCTATTTTTAGTAGAGACGGGGTTTGGCCATGTTGGCCAGGCTGGTCTCGAACTCCTGACCTCGGGTGATCTGCCCGCCTCGGCTTCCCAAAGTGCTAGGATTACAGGTGTGGGCCAAAACACTCAGCCTCAAAAGCCAGTATTCTTAATTATTAGCTTATGATGCCTCCTTGTTAAAGTCCCACTAAGCCCTATCTCCTCCAGTTAAATAGTCCTAATTCTTCCAAACTATTATTCCAAATATATTTTATGTCTTTACTTGATCATAGTCTCTTTCTTGTAGGCAAACAACCCCTTAAATCTGAGGCCTAGAACTGGACATAGTTCCAAGTTTGGCCTGTGAATGGCATTTAAATAGTGCTCTATTTTAGACATACCACTCCTCGGACAAGAGAAAACAAGGCTGTATAGTATGACTTGCTCTTGGTAAAGCCATACTAATTACTAACAATCACCCCTTCATTCTACCACATGGTCAGTAGGTCCCACTTTGCCTTTTGTTGAGTGATTATCCATTAGCCAAGACCAGACCAGGTACCATTGGTGCCTACAAGCCTAGCTGCCTATAGAATCAGGTCTCCCCTAACTTTAGCTAAGTGTTTGCCCTGTGGAGGGAAGACAATCTTAGTGAGTCAAGGCACCAAAAAAATTAAAAAAATCATTACAGGAAGAGGACTAGAGTGAAGTGCCAGCAAGGACCTTAGGACTAGAGAAAATGGGATACCAGCCCAGCAGAGCCTCTACCCCATGGATCTACATTCTTGCTCACACCAGTGACAAGTGACACCCAAAACCATAATTTTTTAGCCAAGGAGAATAAATTCTAGCTTAGCCCACAACACTGATGCCTCTCCTAAAAGATGGGTGGAACGCCTAGCCCAAGGATCTTGAGCCCTTTTTTTGAGCCAGAAGATTGGGTGTAACAAAGAACTTGCTCTTCAGGGTATAGGAAGCCCTCTCCTAGAAAGATGATTCTGCTTCTAGTTCTTGGTCCCAATCCAGCCCCCACATGCTGCTTTGGCATGCACATAGGGCACTGTCCCCAGCCTGAGGTGGTTCCCACCCCCCAACCCGGAGGACTTACCCCTGGCAGGGTCTTCTGCTCGTGCAGTGCACTCTGGGCCTTGAGAGCAGAGTCCCGGGCGCAGTAGGTGAGGAAGGCACAGCCTGAGGAGGAAGAGGCTGGCTCAGGGGGTTTCCTGAAACCCCCAACTATTTTTCTTCAAAAGACACCACTAAATTGACAAACGTAAGGCCACTCTTCTTTAAACAACGACTCTGCTGTCTGAGAAGCCCTCTCTGCCTCCCACCTCTGGAGGGAGGGGCTTCATGTGCCTGGGGACCTGTGTCCCAGGCTCTGGCTCCCTTTCATTTGCTCCTGGCTTCCTGCCCAGAGAACATATGTACCCGTACCCAGTCACATGTGCATACAATCCCACATCTCCCCTCCCCACTCCAGCCATAGTCCTGTTGGGGTTAAACCTCTCTAAGCAGCTTTGTCATCATCTTTAACCCAGACTTCCCCTTCCTTTTTGGATTCAGACTCATGGAGTCTCCCAGTGTCAGCCTCAATTCCTTCCCAACTCAGTTTCAGATGGGAAGAGGCAGAATAGTAAAGGAAGGGTTGGGGTCAACCCCAGGACCCCACTGCTCCTTTCCATATCTCCTTCCCCAAAGTTTGAAGCTGGGGAATGGACTGATTTGAGACTTAGAAGATGGGACCATTTAAGGGATTCCCATAGGTAGGAGCTTCCAGGGACCCCCAATCCTGTTCAAGGATCTTGATCTGTCAACTTTCTTAGAGCTTTGGAATAGGGCCTCTTAAAGAGTTATTGTGCCCCAAAATCTGGCTCCTCTGAAAGGGCCAGCAGATATGAGGCAGCAAAGAGGTCTAGGTTGAGCCAATGGGTCAAATCTAGCCCCCTTTTTGTTCAGCCTCAGGACCTGTAGCCTGCTAGAAAGCACTGAAGCAGCTATCTCCTCCTTTCCAACAGCCACTGAGCACTCATTCATTCAGAAAATATTAATTGAACACTTATTTATTATGGTGGGGCATTTTGATGAGCTTGGGGATACAGTGGCAACAAGACAGACACATTCCCTGCCCTCATGGAGATTAGACAAATCATGAGGGGCCCCTAAATGAGTCCAAAGGGTTGAATAATGTCTCAAAGAAGGCATTGAATCCTCGAGAACAAGAACACTGACTCCTTAACAATCAGGTGATGAAGAGGACAGTGATTATTTCAGACAGAGGGAAAAGCATATATGAAGACTGAATCAAGAATTTGGTGCATGGGGGGAATTGATAGAAAGCTAGTGTGGCTGGAGCTGGTGGATGGGGGCAGAGTGGCTAGTGAGGTACGCAGGAATCAAGTCGTATATAGCCTTGTGAGCCTCAGTCGGATTTTGAACTTTTTCCTAAGAGCAACAGACAGCCACTTTAAAGGGTTTTAAGCAGATTTGTGACATGATAAGATCTGTGTTTTCAAAAGGAGCCTTCTGAGTGTAGGAGGGAGAAGGACTGGAGGAGGAAAAAGTGGATATGATGAGCCCTTAGGAACTTGGGGCAGATTTCCGATTAGACCTCAGCAGATTTGAAAGGCAAATGGGAGCATTTTTTTTCTGGCTTCTTCTATGGGGCCGTCCCCGTAAGATGGGCTTATTGTTGGCCACTGATTGAGTTAAAGAGAACTTAGAGAACTCCTGAGGAAAATTCTTATCGTATCAAAAGGGAAACTGAAACCCAGAGAGTGGGTCAGTGGGAGGAAACGATTTGGAATGTCTTAACTCCCAAGCCGGGGTTGTTTTCAAAGCACTGTGGCTGCCTGCCTCGGTACCCAGCCATCAAAAGGAGAATGAGTCACTCCACCTTTTAGACGTCACTGTTGCTGGGGAAAGGATGAGGAATATGTTGACTTGGAGACCCTCCACAATCATCTTGTAAGGCAACGCTTGCCTTGGAGAGTTGTGGGTTGGTTTGGAAGTAAATCATCAAACACCTGATTCCACTTACACCCCTGCTATGTCTTTTACCACCAAGCCATGTCACCTGATGTCAAAACCAGGCAGGGTTGCCTGTCTGAAAGGCTCTGGGGCCCAGTTGCTGCCTAAAGAAGCCCCATGTGGACTAGCCAGGGGATAGAAGGTGGAAGAATGAAGGGAAGAAAAGACAGAGAAGCATAGTTTGAAAGACAGATGATTGCAAATAACAGGAAGAATTGGAGCTAAATGAGGAGAGAGAGGATGAGGAAACAGTTCAGAGACTGATAGTGAGAAGAGTGAGATTTAAGGGTATTCCGTATACTTCCCTTATCGTACAGATGCCCTACAAAGATTAGCTTTGTACTTACATACTGAAATCAATGTCTAAAAATAAGGAAATGAGTTGCTATGGAGGGATGGACAGACAGGCAGGTAGTGGGAGTGCATTAGGTGGAATCTAAATGGTGTGGTATTGTCCTTTCACATACCCATTAACACAGCCCCACCCCAAAGGGTGGAAGCTGTACTCTAGCCAGATGGTCCTAGCCCTTCTATTGGCATTTTCTCAAAGTGCCTTCATTAGTGTACCAAGGAACCCCACAAGACCTCCCATTTGAAGAGGTGGCAGTCTGATTCCAGCTCTCAGTCCTTAGGAATGTACCTTTAGCTGTTACCCAAGGCCCACCACTCCTCTCTTAGGAAGATCGTGGAGGATAGTTGGTGACTCTTCCCCAACAAAAACCTGAAAGCACAGCATGGTGGTGGTGGTTGGGGAGGAGAAAAGAGTGTTTCTTGTCAAATCATCTCCCCTTCTCCTGCCCATGTATGACATGTGACTCTGGCTCTCTTACTCCAGCCCTGCCTGGATAGACTTTTCTGCGTGTAAACAAGCCTCCTCCCTCTCTCTACAGGAAGAAAGGGGTGTGGCTGAGGTGATGCCTGTGTCTCTCTAGCAAGGGCAGGGAGAAGATCTCTTTCTGTCTCTTCAGCCTGACCCACCGTGAGAATGGGTCTGAACTGGAACCAGCCTGTGAGGGAGGGAAAGAAGGAGGCCATAAAGAGGATCGCGGAGGAGCAAAGAAGAGGCACAGGAGTGGGGAGATTAGAGAAAGAAAGAAGTGTGGCTTCAGCTGAGGGAAATCCAAGAGGAAGGGGACACAGGGTGGCAGGAGTTCCCAGCTGAGGTCAGGGTTCTGAACTGAAATCAGAAGAGGTAGAGAGCACTGAGATTCTGGCAAAGGGCAGGAGAGATTGGGGCTATTGATGAACATGAGGTGGGTATTTGGAACTGAGAGCCTCCTGGGAGCTGAAATGGATTTTGTGAGTTAGACAGGCCTGAGTTCCAAAGAAGGGAAGAGTTTGGGTCTGCAGTGTTTTAGGTTGGCAGTGTGAGAGTCAAAAGAAGGCTCTTGGTGAGGAGGTGGCTGGATTAGGAGGCCAGAAGGAGGGGTGGAAGTCCAAGATATGCGTGTGGGTGGTTAGGCCTGAGTAGGGCAACCAGATGGAGGGTTCAGGAATGTCTGGGTTCAGGGTTTGGAAATTGAGGGTATTCAAGATCTAGAAGGTGGAATAAGTTTTCGAATTTCAGAATTTTGGGTCTGTTGGCAGAGGTGGCAGAGAGGTCCAATTAAAAGGCAGGGACTGCTGGGATGTGAGAGGTGGAGGGCAAGGATTTGGAGGTTGGAGTGCAGAACATGTTAGGCGACCACAGTGATAATCAGAGGGAGGATGTCAGAGAGAAAATTCTGTGATCTGGGAAGGGGGCTGGGCTGAGATGGGGCTGATATTGGACTGGTGTTGGACTGGCTCTCGGCAAGGCTAGGGCTGGGGCTGGGCTGGGGCCGGGCCACACTCTAATCGGATTGGGGCTGGGCTGGGCTGGGCTGACCCCGCGCACCTTTGTGGAGGCCGGTGAGCCGGTCCTTCAGCACCGTCAGTTCGTAGATGCGGCCGAACTCCTCGAACAGCGGCTTGAGGTCCTGTTCGTCCAAGCCCCGCGGGATCTGCCCCACGAAGAGCTTGATGGCGTCGTGGTCCTTCATGGGCACGGCGGGACCGGGGTTTAGCCCGCTCATGCCGACGCCGCTGTCCGCGGTGCTGAAACCCAGGCGCGGGCCGGGGCCGGTTGGCTGCGCTGACCCTCCGGGCGCCGCGGCCATGTCCCCGCCCTGTCCGCCCTCCCGCCGGTCCCACCGGTCCCGCCTGTCCCGCCGTCCCCTCCCTGGACCAGTGGCGAGGGCCAGGGGGAGGGGGCGGGGCCCGGGCGGAGAGGGCGGGGGGCTACCCGGGGGCGGAGTCCGGGTGGAGGGGCGTAGAGGGGGTGGGGCGGGCCGGAAAGGGGCGGGGCCGGGCGGGGCGGGCCCGAGCCGAGGTGGCTGGACGCTGGGGTCTGGCTTGAGGTCCCCGTGCACCGCTCTCTGGGCTCCCGCCCGAGCTCTCCCGGAGCCAAGCCCCGAGTCCCAGCCCCCGTGCTTGGTGACGTCAGGCAGCTGGCCGCCGAGTCTACGCAAATGATTTGCATAATGAGGAAGCAGCGACCAATCAGAGTGGGAGTTGACTGGGCTCGCCGGGGGCGGGAGGGGCGGCTGGGCTCACGCGCTCTTGCTCGCCATGGCAACCGGACCCTCGAATGCCCTGTGTGTGTCGAGTGTGTGCGGGCGTGGCCGTGGAGCGCGCGTGTGCGCCTTGGGCCGCGTGAGGGGAATCAGCTTCGTCATGAGTGATGGTGTCTGCGGGAGTCGGAGCTGATCTCCACCTCACAAACAAACAGGCACACTCAGGCACACACACCTCCAAACGTTGGAGCGTTTCCTGCGAGGGTGGATGGGGATTCCTCTTCTCCATTCCCACTATTAAGCCAGTTCCTCGGAGCCAGTCCCACCCCGCCCCATCGCACATCTCTGTCTTCGGTGTCTTCAACCAACCACTTTCCTACTCCTGAGCCTCAAACACGTTCGTCTCCCTTGCAGCCTTAAAAAGAAAGAAAGAATAAAACAAAAACCCCTTAAACACTCCTTGAACACAGATTCCTCCTCAGGAGCGTTAGAGAACTTAGCTGCATTTACTCAGAACCCGCTATGCACCAGCCGCCGGGTTCATCCCAGTTCTGTGAGCTCAGGAGTGCTCTCCTCTTTTTCCGGAAAAGGAAGTTGAGGTTCTGAGGGTCTCGGAGGTTAGAGCCAGGCCCACCCCAATATTTGCTGGGTCCAAAGCAAAAGAAGAAATGAAAATTGATATACTGTATGTCTAAATATTTAAAAGATACAAATCAAGTTACAATTTGTTAAAAAAAATATGTTCCCTTCTTCACACAGATTCAGAATTATGAAAATGAAAGACATATGTACAGCTACGCTTTTTATATGACAAAGTTGTCAAAATTGATCAGAGCTGATGGAATTTTATTACTCTTGCACACGTTTAGGTATTCTCTTGATGGATCAATGATGTTTGGACAAAGTAGTAATACAATGTTTGGACAAAGATACATAATTCATTAATTATATATTTATTCCATAATACATTTTTCATGCCTCTTTCAGTAAAATTGCTAATTATTCTGTTTTAACGGAGATTTCTTTCTTTCTTTCTTTTTTTGATAGGTTCTCATTCTGTTACCCAGGCTGGAGTGCAGTGGTGCAATCTAAGCTCACTACAGCCTCAACCTCCTGGGTTCAAGTGATCTTCCCACCTGAGCCTCCTGAGTAGCTGGGATGACAGGTGCATGCTATCATGCCTGGCTAATTTTTTTTTTTGGTAGAGACAGGAGTTTCACCATTCTGCCCAGGCTTGTCTAGAACTTCTGAGCTCAAGTGATCTGCCCACCTGGGTGCCCCAAAGTGCTGGGATTGCAGGATTGTGCCACTGCACCTGGCCTAATAAAGATTTTTAACATAACTTATGTCCATTGACTATTCTACAAAACTGCTCAAGAGCAACAGTAGTGACTGGAATCATCAAAAAGTTATTAAAACAATACTCAATTCAGAAGCAAATCATGATTTTTAAAAATTATTTTTCTGGCTGGGCATGGTGGCCCACACCTGTAATCCCAGCACTTTGGGAGGCTGAGGCGGGTGGATCACTTGAGGGCAGGAGTTTGAGACCAGCCTGGCCAACATGACAAAACCCCTGTCTAGTTCTCCTTTCAGTTCCATTAGTTTTTGCCTCACATATTCTGTAGCCCTGTCATTTGGGGCATGTTAAACATTAAAAATTGTGATGCCTTGGTGAATTGATAATTTTATTATTATGTAATGTAACTGTTCTTGGAAAACTTTTTGCATAGACAGCTACTTTGATATTAATGTAGCCATTTATGTTTTATTTTGATTAATCTTTGCAAAATATATCTTTTTCTATACTTTTACTTTCAAGCTATCTATATAGTTGTATTTAAGTGATTTTATTTTAGACAGCACATAATTGGGTCATTTTTTAAAAAGTCCACTCTATCAATCCTTGTCTTGGTTGACATATTTTGACCATTTACATTTAATGTAATTATTGGTATATTAGGGCTAAAGTCTGTCACTTAATTTTTTGTTTTCTTTTTGTTGCCTCTGTTCTTCATTTCTTTTTTTCTGTATCTTTCTTCTTGTTTTTAGAAATGGGATCTTGCTGTTTCCTAGGATGGTCTCAAACTCCTAGCTTCAAGCAATCCTCCCACCTTAGCCTCCTAAGTAGCTATGATTACAGGCATGAGCCACTACACCTGATTCATTTGTTTTTGTTTTTCTGGCGCTCTTGTGGATAAAGTGTTTCTTATTGTATACGTACGTAGCTTATGACAGTCTACTAGTATTGACATTTTGCCAGTTAGAGTGAAGTGCAGAAACCTTACCTACTATTAAGTCCCTTTATCCTCCCCTATTTATAATTATCTTAAGTACTTATTCTATATATTCAAGAACAACTTTAGACAATGTTATCCAAACACCATTTAGGAAAACTCCAGAAGCAGTAAAGTCTATTGCATTTACTCACATTTTCCTTCTTTCAATTGTTTTTTCTTCCTTTCTGATAGTCCAAGATTCCTTCTTTTATCATTTCCATTATTTTAAGAACTTCCTTTTCTTTAGCCATTTTTTTTTTTTTTGAGATGGAGTCTCACTCTGTGGCCCAGGCTGGAGTGCAGTGGAATGATCTCGGGTCACTGCAACCTCTGCCACTTGCGTTCAAGCGATTCTCCTGCCTTAGCCTCCTGAGTAGCTGGGACTACAGGTGCATACCACCATGCACAGCTAATTTTTTTTTTTTTTTGTAGTTTTAGTAGAGACAGGGTTTCACCGTGTTAGCCAGGATATCCTCGATCTCCTGACCTGGTGATCTGCCCACTTCGGCCTCCTAAAGTGCTGGGATTACAGGCATGAGCCACCATGCCTGGCCCCTTTAGCCATTCTTTTAGAGTAGCTATGTTGGTGACAGGTTCTCTAAGTGTTCCTTCATCTGAGAACGTCTTGATTTCCCCTTCGTATCCTTCAGAAAGGATACTTTTGATGGATATTGAATTTTGGTTTGACAGTTCTTTTCTTTCAGCACTTGAAAAATGTGCCACTTCTTTCTGGCTTTTGTAGTATCTAATGAGAAATCCTGTTTTTCTCTTATACATAAAAAATTGTCATCTCTTTCTCAATTCTATGTTTGTCTTTAGCTTTCAGAAGTTTGATTATTGGGGTGGGGGCAGGGAAAAAAAAAAGAAGTTTGATTATTATGTGTCCTAATGTGGACTTCTTTGGCTTTATCCTGTTTGGGGCTCACTTTGTTTCTTTAATCTGTACATTTACATCTTTTGCTAAATTTGAATACTTTTCAGCCATTATTTCTTCAATTATTTTTTAAGCCCATCTTCCCTCTCCTCTCTCTCCAAGACACGAATGTTAGATCTTTTGTTATAATCCCATAGGTCCTTTAGACTCTATTTATTTTCTTTTAAGTTTGTTTTCTCTCTGTTGTTCAGATTGGGTAAGCTCTATTGTTCTATCTTCAAGTTAACTGATGCTTTCCTCCATCATCTCTATTCTGATATTGAACCCATCCATTGAGTTTCTCATTTTGGTTGTTGTATTTTTCAATTCTAAAATTTCCTTGTGGGCCAGGTGTGGTGGCTCATACCTGTAATCCCAGCACTTTGGGAGGCTGAGGCAGGCAGATCACATGAGGTCAGGAGTTTGAGACCAGCCTAGACAATATGGTGAAACCCTGTCTCTATTAAAAATATACAAATTAGCTGGGTGGGGCAGCAAGTGCCTGTAGTTCCAGCTACTTGGGAGACTGAGGCAAGAATTGCTTGAACCAGGAGGCGGAGGTTGCAGTGAGCCAAGATCATACCACTGCACTCCAGCCTGGGCAAGAGAGCGAGACTCCGTCTGAAAAAAAAATTCCCATGTGGTCTTCATTTATATTTTCTATTTTTTTCTGAGACTTTCTATTTTTTCATTCGTTTCAAGTGTGTTTGCAATTGCTTATGATGCATTTCACGTTGCCTGCTTAAAATTTCTTGACATATGATTCTAATATGTGTGTTATGTCAGTGCTGGTGCATATTGATCTTTTCTCATTAAATTTGAGATTTTCTTGGTTCCTAGTATAATGAGAGATTTTCAGTTGATTCCTGAACATTTTGGGTATTTTATTATGAGACTCTGGATCTTATTTAAATGTTTATATCTATTTTTAACATGGTTGGCAGGCCTCCTTTCACCCCCAAAGAGTGAGGAAACAAGGACACTGCCTTGTTATTGTGAGATGAGGGTTGAAATTAAGATTTCCTACTAGGTATCTGCTGAAACCACCTTGAATGAAAGGGAAGGTGGCTTCGTTACTGCTGGGTGGGAGTGGAAGCTTCCAGCTAGAGATCCCTATGATACGACTCTATCAAGGAGGGAGAAGAGTCCCATGTGGCCTCCACTGAACCTATAAGAGAAGTATCTGTTTGGTTGGGCACGGTGGCTCACGCCTGTAATCCCAGCACTTTGGGAGGCTGAGGCAGGCAGTTCATCTGAGGGTCAGGAGTTTGAGACCAGCCTGACCAATATGATGAAACCCCATCTCTAATAAAAATACAAAAATTAGCCAGGCATGGTAGCATGTGCCTGTAATCCCAGCTACTCAGGAGGCTGAAACAGGAGAATCACTTGAACCCGAGAGGCAGAGGTTGCAGTGAGCCGAGATTGTGCCATTGCACTTCAGCCTGGGCAACAAGAGCGAAACTCCATCTCAAAAAAAAAAAAAAAGAAAACCCACAAAAATTAGCCAAGCGTAGTGGGTACCTGTAGTCCCAGCTACTCAGGAGGCTGAGGTAGGAGAATCACCTGAACCCGGGAGGCAGAGGTTGCAGTGAGCTGAGATCACAACACTGCACACCAGCCTGGGCAACGGAGTAAGACTAGGTCTCAAAAAAACCAAAAGTCCTCCACTGAATCTTCTGCTTGTCTGAAGGTATTGTCCATTGTCATTTTTGCTTGTGTAATTTCTAGAATAGACTTTATTTTTGAAATAACTTTTCATCTATTCTAATTCGCTCTTGAGTTCTGTAACCTCACTTTTAAACACCTTATTTTTTCCAATCATCACATCTCTAAATTTTTCTAATTCTTATATTGATTTTTCATAGTCCCTTTTATTTTCTTAATGGTTTTCTTTTGTTTTAAGGGTAAATCTTTCTGTTATGCTTTCATTGTCAATAGGGACATTATGGTATTATTCCTTATCTTCCTCTTTTTTATAATGACTATGTATGGTCCTCAATTGAGTAGTTTTAATTGCTTTTCTTTTTTCTTTTCTTTTTTTTTTTTTTTTTTGAGATGGAGTCACACAGGCTGGAGTGCAGTGGCATAATCTCAGCTCACTGCAACTTCTGCCTCCCGGGTTCAAGTGATTCTCTTGCCTCAGACTCCCAAGTAGCTGAGATTACAGGCACACCCCACTATACCTAGCTAATTTTATATTTTTAGTAGAGACAGGGTTTCACCATACTGGCCAAGCTGGTCTTGAACTCCTGACCTCAGGTGATCCACCTGCCTTGGCCTCCCAAAGTGCTGGAATTACAGGTGTGAGCCACCATGCCTGGCCTAATTGCTCATTTTTAAGTGCAATGAGTTTTTCTGTTTAGAAAAGAGCAATAGGAAGAATAGCCTTTCTCTTGTCTTTTCTTTTTTTTTGTGACAGAGTTTTGCTGTCACCTAGGCTGGAGTGCAGTGGTGCCATTTTGGCTCACTGCAACCTCCATCTCCCAGTTTCAATGATTCTCCTGCCTCAGCCTCCTGAGTAGCTGGGATTACAGGCATCTGCCACCACGTCCAGCTAATTTTTTTTTTTTTTGTAATTTTAGTAGATGGGATTTTATCATGTTGGCCAGGCTGGTCTTGAACTCCTGACCTCAAGTGATCTGCCCACCTCGACCTCCCAAAGTGCTAGGATTACAGGTGTGAGCCACTACACCAGGCCAAGAATAGCTTTTTTAACGTCAAGGCTTTAGAGTTTTATCTTTCTTAAAATAAGTGATACAAATATGATATTTGACTCTGGAGACAGGTATCCTCTACTACCCCACTTACTTCTAACTGGACCTTTTCTCTTTTTTTGCCCTTATTGTCTCTGCTAAGTTCTATTTGGATTCTACTGCCAGCAGTTTCTCCTCTATTTGGGCTTTGTTTTGGAAGGAAGTGTTGATTTCTTAGTCTCAAGATCTTCTAAAGTTCAGACCACTCCAATATCTCCAGAACTTTAGAAATTAGCACAGAAATTAATGAAATTGAAAACAGAAAATAAAGGGAAAAAAATCAACAAAACCAAAAGCTGGTTCTTTGAAAAGATCAATAAAATTAATAAATCTCTAGCCAGGCTAACCAAGAAAAAAATAAGACACAAATTATTATTATTATTATTATTATTATTTGAGATGGAGTCTTGCTCTGTCGCCCAGGCTAGAGTGCAGTGGTGTGATCTTGGCTCACTTCAACCTCCTGGGTTCAAGTGATTCTCCTGCCTCAGCCTCCTGAGTAGCTGGGATTACAGGTGCCTGCCACCATGCCTGGCTAATTTTTGTATTTTTAGTAGAGACAGGGTTTCACTGTCTTGGCCAGGCTGGTCTCGGAACTCCTGTGACCCACCTGCCTTGGCCTCCCAAAATACTGGGATTACAGGCGTGAGTCACCATGCTTGGCCAATACGCAAATTATTAAT
The DNA here is from genome assembly GCA_963573385.1 of Cacajao melanocephalus. Taxonomy (NCBI): domain Eukaryota; kingdom Metazoa; phylum Chordata; class Mammalia; order Primates; family Pitheciidae; genus Cacajao; species Cacajao melanocephalus. The sequence continues at coordinate 115,280 of CAUYLG010058545.1, forward strand.
GTCAAAACTTAGAGATGGGGCTCACTGCTGTAATCCCAGCACTTTGGGAGGCTGAGGCAAGTAGACCACTTGAGCCCAGGAGCTCAAGACCAGCCTGGGAAACATGGGGAAACTCTGTCTTTACAAAATACAAAAATTGGCTGGGCTTGGTGGTACATGCCTGTAGCACCAGCTACTTAGGAGGCTTTGGTGGGAGAATCATCTGGGTCTGGGTGGGTCAAAGCTGCAGTGAGCTGTGATTCTGCCGCTGCACTCCAGCCTGGACAGAATGAGCCCCTGTCTCAAAACAAAACAACAGCAACAAAAAATAGAGATGGGTCATCACTATTGATTCCATAAACATCAACAAGATAATAACGGAGGCTTGGTGTAATTACTTACTGCTGTAATTCCAGCACTTTGGGAGGCTGAAGCAGGCAGATCACTTTAGGTCAGGTGTTTGAGACCAGCCTGGCCAACACTGGGAAACCCCATCTCTACTAAAAATACAAAAATTAGCAGGGTGTGGTGGTGTTCGCTTGTAATCCCAGCTACTCAGGAGGCTGAGGCAGGAGAATTGCTTCAACCTGGGAAGCAGAGGTTCCAGTGAGCTGAGATCGTGCCACTGCACTCCAGTGTGGGCAACAGAGTAAATGACTCCATCTCAAAAAAAAAAAAAAAAAGGATAAGGCCGGGCATGGTGGCTCACGCCTATAATCCTAGCACTTTGGGAGGCTAAGGTGGGTGGATCACCTGAGGTCAGGAGTTCAAGACCAGCCTGGCCATCATGGTGAAACCCCATCTTTAAAAAAAAAAAAAAAGATAATATAATAAAGGAATATTATGAACAACTCTATGCCCACAATTTGTTACCCAGGCTAAATTACACTGGTGCAATCACTGTTCATTGCAGCCTCCACCTCCTGGGCTCAAGCAATCCTCTTGCCTCAGCCTCCTGAGAAGCTAGGGTTATAAGCACATACTACCACACCTGAGTAAATTTTTTTATTTTTTTATAGAGATGGGGTCTTGCTATGGAGGCCAGGGTAGTTAATTTTTATTATTTATTTTCTCTCCTTATTTGAAATTTAATTTTCTTTGTCGAGTTTCCAAAGGTGAAAGCTGACTATTGATTTTATATCTTTCTCCCTTTGGAATATATACATTCAACGCTACAGGTTTCTCTCTGAGCATTGCTTTTACTACATCCCACAAATTTTGATTTTTTTTTCATTTTTATTTAGTTTCAAATATTTTCAAAATTTCTTGAGTCTTTTTCTTTCCTTTTTTCTTTTTTGAGGTGCAGTCTCACTCTGTCACCCAGGCTGGAGTGCAGAGGCATGATCATAGCTGTATTAGTCAGGGTTCTCTAGAGGGACAGGATTGATAAGACGGATGTATATGTGAGAGGGAGTTTATTAAGGAATATCGACTCACGTGATCACAATGTGAAATCATACGATAGGTCATCTGCAAGCTGAGGAGCAAGGAGCCAGTCCGAGTCCTAAAACCTCAAAAAAGGGAAGCTGACCATGCAGCCTTCAGTCTGTGGCCAAAGACCTTACAGTCCCTGGCAAATCACTGGTGTAATTCCAAGAGTCCAAAAGCTTGGAGTCCAATGTTTGAAGGCAGGAAGCATCCAGCATGGGAGAAAGACGAAGACCGGAAAACTCAGCCAGTCTGTCCTTCTGCATTCTTCTGCCTGCTTTATTCCGGCTGCACTGGCAGCTGATTAAATTGTGACCACCGGATTGAGGGTGGGTCTGACTTGTTAATCTCCTTTGGCAATACCCTCACAGACACACTGAGGCACAATACTTTGTATCCTTCAATCCAATCAAGTTGACAATATTAACCATCACAATAGCTCACTGCAGCTTTGACTGCCTGGGCTCAAGTGATCCTCCCATCTCAGCCTCCCCAGTAGCTGGGACCATAAGTGTGTGCCACACCAAGCTAATTTATTATTACTATGATTTAATTTATTTTTTTAGAGATGGGGTATCAGTATGTTGCCCAGGATGGTTTTGAGTCTTTTTCTTTGGCCTATATATTACTCAGAAGTGTACAGGTGAACAAGCTACTCCAGAAGCTGAAGCAGAAGAATCGCTTGAACCTGGGAGTTGGAGGTTGCAGTGAGCTAAGATGACCCCACTGCACTCCAGCCTGGGCGACGAGTGAGACTTCGTCTCAAAAAAAAAAAAAAAGAAAAAGTAAAATAAAATAAAGAAGTATACTGGTTAATCATTAAACATATAGGGATTTTCCAGCATATTTTTGTTATTGAATTCTGTTAAATTTTTTTGTGATTTGGGGGCATACACGCTATGATTTCAAGCTCTTTAAATCTGTTAAGGAGTGTTTTATGTCCCAAAATATAGTCTATCTAGGTGAATGTTCCATGTGAACTTGAAATGAATGTATAGACCCTATTGACTCATGTTGTTGTTCAACTATGTCACTACCAATCTTCTTCCTCCTGAATCTGTTAATTCCTAATACAGGGCTGTCGCAGACTCCAACTACAGTGGCAGATTTGTTTACTTCTTTTTGCAGTTCTATCAGTTTTTTTTTCTCCTCATGTATTTTGATACTTGAGCATACACATAAAGGATTATGTTTTATTGAAGAACTGTTCTAATTATCATTATGCAATTTCTCTCTATTTATCTTTTTTTTTTTTTTTTTTTTTTGAGACAAGGTCTTGCTCTGTCACCAAGGCTGAAGTGCAGTGTTGCAATCACGGCTCACTGCAGCCTTGAACTCCCAGGCTCAAGTGATCCCCTTACCTCAGACTTCTGAGTAGCTGGGACTACAGGTACATACCACCATGCCTGGCTAACTTTTGTATTTTTTTGTAGAGATGACATTTCACCACGTTGCCCAGTTTGGTCTCAAGTGATCCTCCTGCCTCGGTCTTCCAAAGTGCAGGGGTTACAGGCATGAGCCACTGCATCTGACCTTCTTTATCTTGATATTTTTCCTTGCTCTCAAGTTGACTCCATCTGAAACTAATAGTTTTCTTTTTTCTTACCTAGAGATGGGGTCCCATTATATTGCCCAGGGTAGTCTCAAACTGCTGGCCTTAAGCGATCCTCCTGCCTCAACCTCCCAAAGTGCTGAGCTCACACCTCCAACCTTTTTTTTGATGTGTTAGCACAATAAATCTTTCTCCATTCCTTTACTTTTAACACATCTGTGTCTATATTTAAAGTTATTTCTTATAGACAACAGATGTTGGGTCTTGTTTTTAAATTGTTATTATTATTATTTGAGTCAGGGTCTCTCTGTCACCCAGGCTGGAGTTCAGTGGCACAATCACAACTCACTGCAGCCTTGACCTCCTGGGCTCAGGTGATTCTCCTGCCTCTGCCTCAGCCTCGGCCTCAGCCTCCGGAGTAGCTGGGACTACATGCACGTGCCACCACACCCAGCTTTTTGTATTTTTTGTAGAGATGGGGTTTTACCATGTTGCTCAGGCTAGTCTTGAACTCCTGGGCTCAAGCATTCTGCCCACCTTGGCCTCCCAAAGTGCTGGAATTATAGGCATGACCCACTGTGCCTGGCCGTTTTTAAAAAATTCATGTATTTAGACCATTCCTAAAGTTGCGTTTGCTATTTCTTTTCTTTTTCTTTCTTTTTTGTCTTCTCCAGTTTTAACTGATCATTAAATATAATTCCATTTTTTCTTTTCTCTTAATATAGCAGTTACACTTTTTTGGGGTGGAAGGGACAGGGTCTCACTCTGTCCCCCAGGCTGGAGTACAGTGGCGCAATCACAGCTCACTGTAGCCTCGACCTTCCAGGCTCAAGCAATTCTCCAACCTTATCCTCCTAAGTAGCTGGGACTACAAAGCCTGCACCACCATGCCTGGCTAATTTAAAAAAATTTTTTATAGAGAGGGGGTCTCACTATTTTGCTCTGGTTGTTCTCAGACTCCGGATTCAAGAGATCCTCTTGTCTTGGCTTCCCAAAGTGCTGGGATTATAGATGTGAGCCACTTCTCTTTAAAAAAATTTTTAGTTGCTGCCCTAAATTTCACCATATACATTTATAAGTAATCCAAATCCTCTTTTCTTTTTCTCTCTTTCATTCTTTTCTTTCTTTGCCTTTCCCCCTTTCTTTCCTCTTTCTTTCTTCCTTCCTTCCTCTTCCTTCTTTCCTTCTCCTTCCTTCCTTCCTTTCTTTTCTTTTTCTTTCTTTCTTTTTTCTTTCTCTCTCTTTTCTTTTCTTTCTTTCTTGACAGGGTCTTTCTCTGTTACCCAGGCTAAAGTGCAGTGGTACAATATTAGCAGCATCTTTCTCTGTCACCCAGGTTTTTCTCTTCACTCAGGCTAAAGTGCAGTGGTTCCATATTAGCTCACTGCACCCTTACTTCCCAGGCTCAAGCAATCCTCTTGCCTCAGCCTCCTGAGTAGCTAAGTTCACTGGGCTAATTTTTATTTTCTGTAGAGAATACAGGTCTTGCTATATTGCCCAGTCTGGTCTTGAACTCTTGGCTTCAAGCAATCCCAAGCAATCCTCCCATCTTGTTCTCCCAAAGCACTGAGATTTCCAATTCCTCTCTTTTTTTTTTTTTTAGACTGAGTCTTACCCTGTCACCCAGGCTGGAGAGCAATGGCAAGATCTCAGCTTACTGCAACCTCTGCCTCCCGGGTTCAAGCGACTCTCCTGCCTCAGCCTCCTGAGTAGCTGGGATTACAGGTGTGCACCACCATGCCTGGCTAATTTTTGTATTTTTAGTAGACATGGGGTTTCACCATGTTGGCCAGGCTGGTTTCAAACTCCTGACCTTGTGATCTGCCCACCTCAGCCTCCCAAAGTGCTGGGATTACAGGTGTAAGCCACTGTGCCCAGCCTCATTCTTTATAACATTGCTGTCATGTATTTCACTTATTTGTAAGGTAATCACTGAATACATTGCTGGTATTATTTTGAACAAACTGCTATTTGTTAGATCACTTCGGATTAAGACAAATAAAATGTTTTATCCTCATTTACTCCTCAAATGCTCTTCCTTTCTTCCTATAGCCCCAAGTTTTTTCATATAGCCCCTACATCATTTTCTCTCTCTTTAAAGAACTTCTTTAATTTTCTTGCAAGGCAGATCTACTGGTGGTAAATTTTCTCAAGTCTTGTTTGTCTGAGAAAATCTATTTCTTCACTTCTGATGAATAATTTTGCTAGAAACAATTCTAGGCTGGTGACTTTTTCCCCACTTGTCTTCTTTCTTACATATGTCACTCCACTCTCTTCTTGCTTGCATGTTTTCTGAAGAGAAGGCCAATGTAATCCTTATCCTTGTTCCCCTATAGGCAGGTGTTATTTTTCCTCTGGCTCCTTTCAAGATTTCCTTTGTCTTTGATTTTCTGCAGTTTGAATATAATAATGTATAGATGTAGATTATTACTTGGCCTTTATCTTGCTTGGTGCTGAGATTATTGGATCTGTGGTTTGTTGCCTGTCATTAACTTTGTAAAATTCTTGACTGTTGTTACTCTCTTATTATTCTCTTCATGTGCCTGGTTATTTCTGATTATATGATAGGCATTGTGTTTGAAAAATATTTTTAGAAATAATTGGAGGTCTAGGGGTACATTTTCCTTCTACAGAATGGATATATATTTGTTTCTGGAAGGCATCTAGGGGCTCTAGCAATTTAAGATAATCAAACTAATTTTAGTGATTGAGATGATTCGAATCTGAGAAGTTTCTGCAATGAATGGTCTATTTTCAATTTATCTTGTAGAGTTTGGTCTTTTTGGGTCTCAACCCAAAAAGTGGAGAGTTTTCCAGGGTCCTTTTTGTGGGCCCTGGATTAAAACTTTTATTTTTCATTTTATTATTTATTTTTTCCTACCTCCTGGAATTAACAAGGAACGGACTACAACTTTCAATCCCTAACCCTGTGAGGTTGTCAAAAGTGCTTCAGAGCATTTTATCAGCCTTATTTGGAATTGTCAATTGCATACAGGAGAGACATGGCCCAAAATGCTAGGCCTACTGTTCTGGGTTTTAGTCTTTCTCATATCTCACCCAAGCAATGTTTCATAATATTTTATCATTCCAATACCTTCAAACTTTTCTAATTGTCTCCAGGGGTAAGATTGTTCCAAATTACCTAGTCTATCATTATGAGAAAGTAGCCATCATTTTTATTTTTTATTTTTTGAGACAGAGTCTCACTCTGTTGCCCAGGATGGAGTGCAATGGTGTATCTTGGCTCACCGCAACCTCTGCCTCCTGAATTCAAGTGATTCTCCTGCCTTGGCCTCCCGAGTAGCTGGGATTACACGGGTGTACCACCATGCCCAGCTAATTTTTGTATTTTTAGTAGAGACAGGGTTTCACCATGTTGGCCAGGCTGGTCTCAAACTCCTGACCTCAGGTGATCCACCCACCTTGGCCTCCCAAAGTGCTGTGATTATAGGCGTGAGCCACTGCACCTGGCCAGCCTTAATTTTTGAAATGGTTTTAATCTTT